>OY748303.1:6679318-6873171 GCA_963556515.1 Nudaria mundana | reverse complement strand
TAGAGAGATAGCCGAGATTATAGGTATCTCTTATTAACGTACTCAAAACATAATAGTCAACGTGTTGGGTTTCCACAAGGTGTCTGCGAGGTAGGTTCTGCGACTGCTTTCAGTTGAACAAAAAAGGATGCGATTGACTATTGCACGCGACTGTTTGGAGTTATTTGAAGCTGATGAATGTGATTTTTTGAATGGTTTTGTTACTATGGACGAAACATGGGTTCATTACTGTACACCGGAAACAAAACAACAATCAAAACAGTGGAAAAGACCTGGTTCACCACCCCCCAAAAAGGCTAAGTTGATTTTGTCGGCAAGTAAGGCTTCAGTATTCTGGGACTCGAAGGGTATGATTATGGTTGATTATATTGAAAGGGGTCAGACTATAAACTCTGATTATAACTGCACCTTACTACGTCGTTTACTAGAGGAAATAAAAGAAAAACGTCCAGGAATGATCAGAAGAAAAGTCTTGTTTCATCAAGATAACGCTCGTGTTCACACGTGAATTTATGCCATTGATTTGACAGACCAATTAATGGCAGCAATTCACAACTGTGGCTTTGAACTGTTACCGCATCCACCTTATTCACCTGATCTGGCACCGTCAGACTTTTTTCTGTTCCCTAACATATGGCACTTGGGAGGTCAAAGAATTTTGACAAATGACGAGGTCAAAGCAGCAGTAGACGCATATTTTGACTCCAAGGAAGAATATTTTTTTTTCAACGGGGTAAATGCTTGGAAGGGAAGATGGCAAAAGTGCATTGAACTTGATGGTGATTACGTTGAAAAATAAAAATATATTTCATTTATTATATATTTATTTTCTTGGTTAGGCCGATTACTTTTCAATCCACCTTCGTATCTTGGGTGTAATTTCCTTGTAACTCTAATTTGATTTTATTTGTATTTTTGTCATTTTAAAGATTGGTTGGCTATGTTCGTGATAAGTACCTACATATTTTTAATATTAATACGACAACCTGACTTGTCGTACATACTCGAAGGCACTATTGTTCCAACTTTTGTTGAATGTAGATGTAATCTTTTATAACTCCGATCCATGGTTGCGTGTAATTCTTAATAATGCCTGTCGGCGCCAGGTATCGCTAGGGGGTGACACTGAAAACCAGATGTACTGAAGTAGGCAATTGTGCTCGTCTCAGTACAATATGCTGAGTGTTATCCCATATTGTGCGTCGCAATTTTTACAAGTTGCTTGCTGTACCTGGGTACGTGTGAGTGGATTTATTTAGGCAATAAATGTAAACAATTATAAATAATATGTTGTAAAAACGGGGCACGTGCTTGACAGGTATTTCCTGCCACACACACATTACTCATAAGTGTCAAACCAAACCACACTGTCAGTTATTGTGACACGACCGTGTCACTTACGTCAATTTTACGTCTGTGGCCGTCAGGGCCGAGCCGCCCCTGTGTGCGAAGTGTGCGGCGCACACAGGCGCCAAGACGACAAGGGCGCCCGCGCCGCCACCGAAATGATTTTGGACGACGTATTCTTTTTAGTAGAGTAGGTACCTATCGATAAATAAGTAACCGCAACATGTCTTGCAAGGCTCCCAAGATAATATTCACGATGGTTGTTTCCAGCTGGGCTTTAGTTTACATTCATTAGGTACCTACCTACGATCAAAAGAACTGCGCCGATCAATTTCATCAAGGCACGCCCGCCGTGAGTTTGTTTATGAACGCAACCCGATGCGGTATGTGCGACGCGACGCAAGCCGAGAGGAGCCACGGGAATTCCCCCGTCCGCCGGGCGCCACTGGAAATACCTGCTGCGTGTAACGAGAGACGCCCGGCAACGGACGTCAGAGCGACCGCTGCCTTAAGCCGCGGAATTATAAGAAAAAACGGGTATTCCCCGATTTTAACGAACGAGAGAACCAAAATAATTGTTGTAATACAGTCGAATTAAGAACCTCAACCGATTTCCAAAAAAGTCTGTTGAAAAATTAAAATATTAATCTTAGTATGTTATTATATTCTGAGGGAATTAACACGAATCTTACCGGTTATACCGGCCTTGGTTGGTACCTGGTTGAAACGTCAGACACAAAAAGTATGTAGGTACCTACCTACCTGTGCATATATAGGTATGATACGTGCTAATTCCCGTCGAATATTATAATAGATTATGTAACGCGATAGCTTAATTAAAAGTTAATAGTCTATTAGATCCACACTAAAAACAATATATGTACATATTGTGTTAGGTACTGGACTGTTTTTCGTCTTCAAAACGAGAAGAAGAACGTGGTAAAAATACAGTTAAAAGAAGTAATTAATATTTTACGACTCTACTCTACCATGTACTTCCTAAGAATCATTTGCACAACAAGTGCAGGAGGTGGCACCGGCAGCCAGCGTGGACGACACAGTGGTCGGAGCTAACCAGTGGGGCTATAGGGGGCCTACCAACACACTGTACTGGGCTGGGCGACTCACCAGCTGCAGTAGATCCAGGAAAGTGGGCGCCTGATCTCACCTGTCTGGTATCCGTGTGAACCCGTATACCGACATCTACTGCAGTAGTAAGTGACAAGACGCAGAGACTAACTTCGCCTAGAACCGTGTGGTTAGATGGGAGTCGACCCACCAGACGAAAGGGTTCCAAACCCCCCTGATGCGTGGTCACCACCGGCATGCGGCACGGCGACACACATCAGGATTATCCTCGACCTAGTGGGGCAGCCTTCTGGGGGTGGTTGGTCCCATTTGGGGCCCTGTGTTATACGTTAGGTTAGGCGGGCGGCCAGCGGCACCAAAGTTTCTAAGGGTCTTCCTGGCCAGGGTGGGTCGACCCACACTTGACTGCACTGCGCCACTGGTGCCATGCCTGCTGCACCACACACACATCGTCCCGGGCCTGGCAGTGTAGCATCTGCACCCCCAACACAACCCAACCTAGGCTGGGTTACTTGGGGGCTTTATACACTCTGGACCAACACTGATGTACCACCTGGTATTATATATACCGCAGTATAACGTGAATTCACGTTGCCTCGTCCGTTGATCAGCAAGTGTGCCGCTAGCAGGTGAGGTCGGAGGGGCCCTGAAGATGTTTTGGTCCCTTAAACCAATTAGCGTTTTATTTTTCAAAGTAATTGGCAAGCGAATTGGTTTTACATATTTATAAAAAAAAAACATTGAAACATGAAGATTCGTAAAAAAGGCGCTTCATAGGGTTCGCACACAGGCGCTGCCAGGGGTCGGCTCGGCCCTGGTGGCCGTTGTGAACCACAGATGAGTTATATTATTCTTTGTGTAACGTTGAGTGTAAAGTTGTGATGCAACAAAAAAAAAATCTTTCTTTCTTTCTTATAGTTTCGTCATGTCCGTCCGTCCGTCCTCGGCTTTCATTCCAAATGGTGAATGTTAGAAACATGAAACTTTGCATGGGTATGTATATTTACTACGCCAACAAAGTTCAAAAATAGATTTTTGAAAAAAAAATATTTTGGGATAGCTCCCCTACCCGTAAAGTGGAGATAATATTTTTTTCTCGCGTCTTCTCCGTCGTGTGGTCTATCATTAGATAGGTCTTATAAAAACATGGTTGGTAAGATGATTTTTTTATAAGTCTCCGTTTGCAAAAGAACTCTGGCGGGAAGAACTTGAAAAAAATCATTATGGTAGTCCATGTAGTCCACTAACAGAGTATACCATCCACCTTTGAAGGAACGGATGGTATACTCTGTTAGTTCAGGACTTATAGAGGCTTTTATGGGTAACTATGGAACCCTATCTTATGCGTGGCTCGACACGCACTTGGCCGGTTCCTTATCATATATCGCCTTGGCCCAGTGTTCAGCGACGAATCGCGTTTGGCCTGGCCTCGTATAGGTCCTCTAAGGTACAGGGCTCCGGGCAACCCGGGCACGTCATCATTAGGGACATGGTTTGTGTTGCGAAGCCACATTCACACCGACTCTCACTAGGTTCGATATATCCCCACCTGGACAGATGTTCAACTGCCAACCTGGGTACGCAGGCTATTATTGATTGCCTTCCAGGTTGGCCAGGGGAGTTTATTTCCTGGGGGTAAGAGGGGGTAGGTGTTTCTGCCGGTGGGATAAAAGTAGGCATGGAGAAACCATCTCGCCAAAGGCTCACTCTGGTCTTAGAAGTATCCGCGCAGCCGGCAGGAGATTATAGAAATAGCCGTAGGTAGTACTCGTAATTTTGAGCAGTAGCGAGCCGAAGGCGAGCGAAGCTCCTATTACTACAATTGAGGGTTTTCACTTGACCGCATACTCCTCCTGAACAGCTGAACCGATCTTCCTCAAACTTTGCATGGTGGCTATGACCATGCTCGTGAGTGCATATCTCTGAAATCAGAAACATCGAAGTGACCACGGAGGAATAATCAACGAAAAACCTGTTCCAGGAGGACTTGAACAGTTATACCGAGAGAATTACCAATTATAATGCGCGCGCCATACATATGACCTTAAAAGAGGTCAAATAGACCATCAGTTCAAAAAAAAGAAATCAGAAATTTAAAAAAAAAAAAAATTATAAAACAAATTCTGAACCGCGGTAGAAAGTCTCGCTTCAGCTCAATTTTGCACCGTGACCCGCTGTGCACACCTACTATAATTCTGCGTAAAAGCGGCGCAATTTCTTTGGTGTGGGTTAGTGTAGTTTTTTGCCACAAAAGTTGACACAACTTAAAATCCCCACAAAGCAACACTAAGATCAAGCTGATTTGGTGGATTTCAGACATCTTTCAGTGACAATTTCCATGAGCAAATTGACGTCCTCTTGTGATCAGGCTTCTATCAGCAAAGGCACGTAGAAGGGAATAACTTGTGATCTCTCACATCTCTCATGAGGCAAAGATCCACCAGACAGCGTAACTAATTATAATTTAAGGAACCAATTAATGTTCACGAAATTCTTGTGAAGCGCCTTGAAGTTTTGTAATTGGGGAGTTTATGTTAAAGTCATGTCTTTGAAGTTACTGTTACTTTTGATTATCCCACACACACACATTCATTTTTCAGTTATTCCGTTCCAAAAACCCTAATTCCAAAAACCCAATAGCAGGTAAAAGTACATTGAAACCCTATTATAAATAAATAAATAAATAAATAAATATTTTTGAAGATTCTCACACGAATCTGACCCAAATTAAGCTAATATAAGCTTGTGCTATGGGATCTAAACGACTGATAAACATACTTATAAATTTCTAAATACATACAACAAACATTTGTGGATCGCACAAATAATTTGATTCGACCCGGAATCGAACCTGGGACCTCGGGGACGGCAGTTGCATACTCATACCACTGCGTCACCGAGGCAGTCAGTATTAGTATAAATACGACAGTTTGTCTAGTTGTTCACTTACGCGAACATAACTGAAGTTAATTTAATGAACTTTTACAATAATTTATACTCGTAGCTCATACCTACAACAAAATAACAATCGATAATTAGTAAAGTATCTAAGTACAGATACGCGTGTCACAGGTACCTAGTACCCTACCTACTAAGAAGTATAATCGTAATTATATCGATGGAAGGGTATTACCACTGGGTGTCTATCAGGAACATAATTTTCGGGCCTGTCGTGTTAGTTGAATTATTTTAAACTAGGTGGCGTTACGAGTAATGGTTCGTAATATTTAAGTCAATATCTTTCGTTTTAGTCAGGAATTCCATTCTAGGAAATACACATATATTTAAAAAGATACTACGATTAGATAAGTAGTATTCGGGTCTGCAAAACTCTAATTTAACCTTTCTTAATAAAATGTCAGCACAGCGCCACGGTACACGTGTCGGCTAGAATAAGTACTGCTATTAATTTGGCAGGCGTTTGTTTTTCATCAATAACTCTTGCTAAAGCACAGATAGATGTCGCTGATATTAATATTGAATAAGCCCTCTGGATACGTAATTTTTGCACAATAGGATTATTATAATAATATAGATTCACCTATTGATACCTATTTATATTTATTTTGAAGCAACTTAAAATAAAAACAATAATAAAATACTTACAAACTTGTCTTGAACAAAAATAACTTGAAAAATGGCCAATAAAAAAAACAATGAAATACTGTACTACTGGAAATGATTCGGTAATAATATAACATTTTATAGTGAATGTCTCTTGTAGTTAACACTTAAAAGGCCTCTTAGCTCTTTCATCGCTCCAGTGCATGTGACTGCTATATTATTATAATTATATAGAGATAGCCTGTTTTCAACCGACTTCCAAAAAAGGAGGAGTTAAGGTGTTTGTTACCTCATATCTTTGGATTGGGTGAACGAATTTTGAAAATTTGTTGACTAAAAAATGAAAATTTACTAATTCCCAAGTGGTCCTATTTCAATTTGGTCCCATTCTGACCATTATTTGGTCCCATTTCGGTAATTTGAAGTCGGTTGTTGAGTCAATTTTTGACGTGCTTTATTTTTCCAAGGGCGTGAGCAGATATATTTTATATGCCCAGTTTTAGCCACATACTACACCGATTTTGAAGGTTTTCAACAAATATAAACTACTTAGCCTAGGTAGGTTAGGTTGCGCCAGGCGCCACTGGAAATACCTTCGGCTTGTATCCAGAGACGCCCGGTAACGGACGTTAGAGCGGCTGCGACTTAAAAAAAAAGCTAGGTTAGGTAGCTAAAAGTAAAAGTAGCTAGTAGCTCTCAGGGAAAGTACCTACTTTCCAAACCAACCTCAACTGCAAGTGCTGCATCTGTCGATCAACAGACGTGGCTCTAACAAACATAAAAGTTCGGGGAAATTACTGGCCAGGTAGGTACCTACGAGTATATTGTCCGTGTCGGTGTTACTGAGTCGAGCGCGTGCCACTGCCGACTGACTAGAGGCCGAGTTCGCGTTGTTCGCGCGTTCGTGCGTTTCGTTCATGTACTTTTTTTGGTTGACTTACAAACTAAGTGACGGCGCTGCCCGCGTGGAATGACTTATTGATTGACGATGTTCTTTTATTTTTAGCCGATTTCGAGGAAACAAAGTGAATTTGTTACTGTAACTCTCCTCATTCTCACACACATACATACAAACAGGGTAAGCAGAAATGCATTATACACCCACAAATTGCCAGTAATTTGTTGATCCCACGTACCTAATATGGGCAAGCCTATTGCCGTTACCGGGTACTATAGAAAATCCATAACTACTCTGTAATTTAAACCATATATCTAAAGTCAGGACAGATTTTACATACATATATACATACATACATACATACATACATACATACATACATACATACATACATACATACATACATACATACATACATACATACATACATACCTACCTACAACTAATAATAATCTTAGTAGTCCTTATTCTGTCTGTAAAACCTGCAAGAATAGACTAGTATAGACAGATAAAAAGACAGAAAAGTAATAAATAAAAATACATTGCCCTGTTTTATTAATTATTAATGATTTTATTTATCGCCTACTCTTAATTTTACCTCGCTGCGTCCTTCATTCCTAATTAGTCTCATCACTTACCGGCTTAATTTGCTTTACAGACACGATTTGTACTTAACATTTTATTAATAATTATAAATAGTTAGGTAGGCAGGTACTTCTCGGCGCCCTTGCTGGCGCAACTTCGGTTACAAGCAACAAGTTTCTTTGATACCAACGCGCGCGTAATAAAAGCACTTGCATAGGTAGGTAATAATCCGAGAGGGTAAGCAGAGGTATTTTATAAGCTCACTCTTCGCCTGTAACTTGGTTAGTTCCTCATGTATGTATTGTAACTAAGTACCTACTTACCTATAAAATGTTGTTAGTCTTTTAATTATCTAGGTACTTATATCCATACTTACTAATATTATAAGGGGAAAGATGTGATTGATATTGATTGTTTGTTTTCCGGTGATGTATTCCTGTCCTGTGAGAATTGGTAACGATAAAACTATATCACACGGGTGGCTAGCAGTAGGTAGGCACCTTATCCTTACCCTTACCTTAGACAGGCCTCCGTCACTCGCTCAAGGCCACGTGCTATATACCTACTGCTCGGCGTACCTTCGAGAGTACAAACTGGCAGAGGGCTGCCGAACACCCGCCTGAGCGCTCGCATCGCACCGCACTGCACGTTTACCGCGCTTACGCTTCGAAATGCAGAAACCACGTAACTATTGTGGCGATTATAGTAGGTATGCAAATGGTATGCACTATTTTAATAATAACAAAATGCATTTTTAACTTGGGTTTCATTTAGTTACATTTCTTTTTGTTTTTCGTGCACCGGGATTGCGTTATGTTTGGCTAACAAAAAAAGCGGTCAAGTGCGAGTCGGACTCGCCTATGAAGAGTTCCGTAGCAGCAAGTAACATAATATTTTAATTTTTACGATTTATGGCGTATTAAAAAAAACTACTAACTAGATCTCGTTCAAACCAATTTTCGGTAGAAGTTTGCATGGTAATGTACAACATATATAAATATTTTGTTTTATCACCCTCTTATATATACTTCGGAAGGGTCTCTCGCGCAAACTATTCAGTTTAGAAAAAAAAATGATATTAGAAACCTCTATATCATTTTTTATGACCTATCCATAGATATTATTTATTTTCTTTTTAGGGCACCGTACCCAAAGACGAAATACAGAACCCTATTACTAAGACTTCACTGTCCGTCTGTCTGTCTGTCTGTCTGTCCTTCCGTCCGTCGGTCACCAGGCTGTATTTCATGAACCGTGATAATTAGTATACCTTGAACCGTGAGATAGTAAATAATGTATTTATGTTGCCGCTATAACAACAAATACTACAAACTAGAATAAAATAAATATTTTAGAGCACAACCCATACAACAAACGTGATTTCTTTGCCGTTTTTATTTATTGATCAATAAAAAAATATAAATCATTAAGTATATAAAACTAAAACATATTTGATTGACTAATAAAAAAAATTGTTGATTCGTAACATTCGTTTTATTATAGATTCCGCATGCAGGGCAACAAACGCGCGCCACTCATACTTGATTTCGCAAGCATATAAAGCTATGTTAGGCACGACGTCAGTGACAACCAACTTCGCGACCTATGACCACGTGAGATTTTATAATTTAAAAAAAATGTTTTTGTGAGCATTTTACATTTTAAATGGCTTCCTGTTCCGTACAATGGTGTGGCAAGACGGCTAAGACATCAAATTACCAAAAAGATGGCATTACATTTCACCGGTAAGTAAATTAGACATAAATGTAATTATAAATTGACTAGGCACCGGAGTTCAATTTATTCTGGTTGGTAATAGAACATAAACACAAACAATTTCGAACCCGTCGTTGTCTTTTTGAAATTACTCTTTCAATCATTAGCCAAATTATAATAGCTATCCTTTTCTAACAATACATTACAATAGCACTTGAATCGATAGTGATGGGATATCGGTATGATATAGTACATCATCGAAATTTTGCAGTATTATTGGTGCTTTAATAAGTAGTACCTATAAACAAGCAACATGTTGTCGCCCGCGACTGCGCCCGCTTGAATTTCGGTAAGCTGCGATTTATTTGCGACCAATTTGTGCGTTGGCATTATTTAATTTTTTTTTCGCAGCTAATGTGATTTAGTATTAGTAATGTAACTGAGATATATATTATTTTATAGGTTTCCTGGATACCCCGAGGAAAAAGAAATGGGTAGATGCAACATCTCGTGGGGAGAGTTGGTTTCCCACCAATAACAACGTAAAATATTAAGAAAGAAATTATAGTCCCGCCGATGACATCAGTTTTGTGATCTATTTATAATTTCTTTCTTAATATAAATTATATTATTTTACATCTATTGAATAAAAATATAAAATTATAATGTATCATCATCAGAGATGGGGGGCTCGTGGCTTAGTGGTAACCGTGTATATTAACACATTGCTAAGGTTAAGCAACATCTAACCAGGTCGGTCTTACGATCGTAGACCATTTTTTTAGAAATTGAGACCTCCGTACCTCTGGGAGCACGTTAAGCCGTCGGTCCCGGTTATTATACGAACATCTATGGCAGTCGTTACGGGTATTTGGGGCCCTAAATCAAAATCCAACTGGTCTAACTACAGAGCTTTGATATCGCCCATAGTTTGTGGAGGTCAGAATGATGGCAGTCGCTCCATGGAAAATATTAAAGTTCAGCTGCATCGCAGTTACACTGGAAAGCTGATCCTGAGTTGGGAAAAGGCTCGGTAGATGTGCGATCATCAGAGATCGGAATAGGTAGAAAGTTTTTACTTAAAGTTTGAGGAAATAGGAACTGAGAGTTGATAATACCTGTCCCTCTTGATTAAGTCCCGATAACTATTCCTATAAAAATTATAATAATAAATAAGAAAAATTATACATATTTTTAAATGTATTTGTTTTTTATAAATGTATTTAAAATGTATAAAATAAGAATATGAAGGAATAAACGATATAATAAAATTATAAAAATATAATTATAATATACCTATCAAAATTTTATCGACACATTTTCATCACTATCCCATCTCTAGTATTCGGTGCATTCGAAGATTGATCTTGAAACAGCCAATCATAGCGCACTTACATGTTTCCGCGTGCCCCTCGCATTCCGCCAAAACAAGTGAACTCGGTAAGGAACAAAATTACAGTAATGCGGAATCTATTAGGAGGTTATCTATGTTTTATTACAATAATCATCATAGGTACAACCCTAGCGCATTCTTACGATGGCGTCACTAGCACGGCGGGCAACACAGTCTCGACTCTATGAATGCGTGTTTATGAATTCTCCTCGTTCTGTGCAGCAGGTATTATTATTAAAATTTTGTATGTTAATATAGAGAATGTATTTTCGCTTTTGTATGGGAGTGATGTATCTGTTACGTAGTAACTATTTATTAATCTGTGCCTTAGATACCTACTACTATAACTAGGTATTCGCTGGAACGCGGGCGGTTACATCAAAATAATTAAGACGGAGAACCCTACCTAACGTCTAAAAAATAAAAAAATATAAAATTTTCAACAATGACGCGAGCCAACAATAAACTCTTAAAAACTGCATTTAAAAATTTTAATTTCGTGCGCGAGGCGACAATCAAATTTTTTTAGTAAGTCAAAGGCATGTTTCTTTACTTCTTAATAACTCAAAAACTATAAGAGCCACATACAACAAAAACTATACAGCAAAGCACGTTAATGTGTTCTATCTGCATGCCAAATTTTAAGTCGATAGGTTTAAAATTGCGACCGGTATTGTTTTACATACATTTTCGATTGGGCCCATCTTAGAGAAGACTCCGCTACGCCACAGATTAATAAATAGTTACTACGTGATACGCTCCGTCTTAACTAGGTATTCGCCGGAACGCGGGCGGTTACGTCGAAATAAATAAGACGGAGAACGTAATTAATAACTCAAAAACTATACAGCAAAGCACGTGAATGTGTTCTATCTGCATGCCAAATTTCAAGTCGATAGGTTTAAAATTGCGACCGGTATCGTTTTACATACATTTTCCATCGGGCCAATCTTAGAGAAGACTCCGCAACGCTCCGTCTTAATAAAGGGTGTAAAGGGGTCCCTCCCACCAAGATATTAGGGTCCCAACGTCTCAAGTCAATCTCATCTACAAGTGGTGCACCTGCCGATCAACAGACTCAGACAAACGTAAAAGTTCGCGAAAGCGGCAATAGGCCAACGTCAACGATTACGTGGAACCAACAAAGTTAATGACTTAAACTGGGTGTATAACTTATCTTTGCTTACCCCTTTGAGGAAACAGGCGTGATTGTATATATCATGTTTAAACGTATTTATTATTAAATAAGAAGTTGATGAATGATGATGATATGCTAAGCGAATACTGATACGGGAATACACAACCGTAGTATACCTACCTACTTACATCATATTTATTTTATAGGTATAAATAAGAAAATCAACACGCCCAAACACGATGAGTTTAACCTTATTTAATCTCTTCCACCTTCTATTATGTAAGTAAGTACTTATTACCATTATATTTTATCAAGACAAATGAAAAGTCCAAATGTGGGTAATAACTAATAATAATCCTCTCCAATGAACTCTAATAAGATGTTAAAATACTGCCATCTATTAGGAAATAATCGGGACAATAGAAACTGTTCGTTCGTGCGGGATTAAAACGTAAAATACTGCCATCTATTATGTATTTTTTGCACACATAATATACTGCCATCTATTACGTATTTTTCGCACACAATACACTGCCATTTATTAGGAATTTATCGATAATTATTTAGCCTCTCCTATAAGCACTTTTAAAACGTCCCCAAATTCTTCTATGCGATGGATCATCTTCATAGTATAGTATTCTTATATCTGTGGTATTACATTCCTCCCAATAAACGCGAACTTAGGCTATAATAATAAAGCCTTTATTTTTGTTCTCTATCATTTACATAGAATATGACTAAAAACTTTACAGTCACCGTGTTAGTATGATTAATATTAACTTATTATTTAAATAAACAGGTACAAAGCCTTGACATGGTGGCTGTCTGATCGCAACCATAGTGCGATTTAATTTTGCTACTAGCGCCATCTATCGAGGTTAGAGTGAAATTGACCAGTTAGTTTTATTAGTAAGTTGTTTCATTTTGCTAGATATGGATCCCTTCTTCGGTATAGGCCTCCTCCAGCCGTTTCCATTTGTCTCTATCCTGACCCTTGATTGTCCAGTCCTTCCAAACCACTGACAATGTCATCCGCCCAACGTTTTTGAGGTCTGTCAACTCTTCTTTTTCCCTGTGAACCTCGCCAGTTAGTTATTGTAAGTGTCCATCCGTTGTCTTTGAGCTTAGGCGAACGTATCGTTAATCTATGTCGTAAGAAGAAAGTACCAAATGTATTTTAATGAAACTTGGCACATGGATTACTTATACCACAGGTATAAGAATACTATACTAGTTACAGATGATCCATCTCATATAAGGAATTGGGGACGTTTTAAAGGCCTCTATAGGACTATCTAAATAATTTTCGAAATTCCTAATAGATGGCAGTATTTTACGTTAAAATCCCCCATGAATGAACAGTTTCTATTGTCCCGATTATTTCCTAATAGATGGCAGTATTTTAACTTCTTATCAGAGTTCATTGGAGAGGAGATTATTATTAGTTATTATTACCCACATTTGGACTTTTCATTTGTCTTGATAAAATAAAATGGTAATAAGTACCTACTTACATAATAAAAGGTGGACGAGATTCAATAATTTTATTATAAACCCATCGTGTCTGAGCTTGTTGATTTTCTTATTAGTAGGTACTTACCTATAAATATGTTGTAAGTAGGTAGGTATACTACGGTTGTGTATTCCCGTATCTGTATTCGCTTAGCATAATAATATCATCATCATTCATTAAAATCTTATTTAATAACTAGCTGTTGCCCGCAGCTCCGCCTGCGTGTTATGGCTTTCTTGGTCACCAGTTACTGATTTATTATTAGCTGTTGAGCGATATTGTATCTTAAGATAAAATATTATTGAGCGAAGCTCAATCTTAGGCGACTCATGTATTTCTGTATCTCCGCATACTCTTCCTAAACGCCTGAACCGATATCCTTCAAACTTACCACAGTGATAACGTGTGGCGTGGTTTAGAACATAAAAATTGAAAATGCGGACATAACAAAAAAAATCTCATAAATTGTTATCATTTTATTTTTATTTAAATTTAACAATTTAACACTCAGTTTTTTGCAGCAGCAGCATGCATTGCATACCTAGTAGTATCTTAGCCGTGTGCAGCGCCCCTAAGTGAACTCCACTGCGGGTGACGTAACCTACGACAAACTTATTACAGTAATCGGGTCTAGGGATCGAACCGCAAAATTAAGTTTGTTTTTTATTGTATTTACTTTTCCGGGATAATAAGTACCCAGCGTGGTGCCCAGGATATTAAAGAATAATTATACCAAGTTTCATCGTAATCGAACCGGTAGTTTTTGCGTGATGCCTGAAGAAACAGACAGACAGAAAACATTTTTTAAATCACATTTTTGGTTTCGGTGTCGGTCTAGTAACACCCCCTGCCATTTATTTTTTTGATATTTTCAATGTACAGAATTTTCACTTCTACAGATTTATTATAAGTACAGAAGACAGCTTTGAGCGATATTGTATCTTAAGATAAAATATTATAGTCTTTTAGCCGTGTGCAGCGCCTCTAAGTGAACTCCACTGCGGGTGACGTAACCTACGAAAAAGTTATTACAGTAATCGGGTCTAGGGATCGAACCGCAAAATTAAGTTTGTTTTCTATTGTGTGTACTTTTCCGGGATAAAAAGTACCCAGCGTGGTGCCCAGGATATTAAAGAATAATTATACCAAGTTTTATCGTAATCGAACAGGTAGTTTTTGCTTGATGCCTGAACAAAAAGACAGACAGACAGACAAAAATTGTTTTTAATCACATTTTTGGGTTTGGTGTCGGTCTAGTAACACCCCTGCCATTTATTTTTTTTTATATTTTCAATGTACAAAATTTTCACTTTTACAGATTTATTATAAGTATAGAAGATAGGTGCAGTATGTGGCGAAAACTGTGCATATAAAATATCTCTGCTCACGCCCTTGTAAAAATAAAGCACGTCAAGAAATTGACTCAACAACCCTACCGACTTCAAATTACCGAAATGGGACCAATTTATTGTCAGAATAGGACTAAAATGAAATAGGACCACTTGGGAATTAGACCCTTTCAATAAAAAAAATATTTTCTAAATCTGTTCTCCCAGTCAAAAGATCTGAGGTAACAAACACCTTAACTCCTCCTTTTTTGGAATTCGGTTGAAAATAGGCTACCTCTATATCCTTCTAATATTACAAATGCGAAAGTTTGTAGGTATGGATGTTGTTACTCTTTCACGTAAAAACTACTGAACGGAGTTTGATGAAACTTTACAATAATATAGCTTATACATCAGAATAACACATAGGCTACAATTTATAAAGGTATTGTGTGAATTGTTCAAAATATGACGCGGCGCGATGGGAAAGGGAAAAAATCCAAATTACCACGCGGACGAAGTCGCGGGCGACCACTAGTAATTAATAAAATGTTAAGTACAAATCGTGTCTGTACATTTAAGCAAATTAAGTGATGAGACTAATTAGGAATGAATGACGCAGCGAGGTAAAATTAAGAGTAGGCGATATATAAAATTAATAATTAATAAAACAGGGCAATGTATTTTTATTTATTACTTTTGTCTGCCTTTTTATCTGTCTATACTAGTCTATTCTTGCAGTTTTTACAGACAGAATAAGGACACTAAGCTCGAACTGCTAAGATAATTATTAGTTGTAGGTATGTTGTATGTATGTATGTAACATCTGTTCTGGCTTTGGATATATGGTTTAAATTACAGAGTAGTTATGGATTTTCTATAGATCCCGGCAACGGCAATAGGCTTGCCCATGTTAGGTAAGTGGGATCAACAAATTACTGGCAATTTGTGGGTGTATAATGCACCTCTGCTTACCCTGTTTGTATGTATGTGTGTGTGAGAATGAGGAGAGTTACAGTAACAAATTGACATTGTTTCCTTTAAATCGGCTAAAACGAAAAGAACATCGTCAATCAATAAGTCATTCCACGCGGGCAGAGCCGAGAGCGTCACTTAGTAACGCACAACGCGTGAACAACTCAAACTCGGGCTCTAATCACTCGGCAGTGGCACGCGCTCGACACGGTCGCCACCGACACGGACAATATAGGTAGCTACCTACCTAGCCAGTAATTTCCATGAACTTTTATGTTTGTCAGAAGAGCCACGTCTGTTGATCGGTCGTGCGGCAGATGAGGTTGGTTTGGAAAGTAGGTACTTTCCCTGAGAGCTACCCCTAGCTACTTTTACTTTAGCTACCTAACCTACCTAGGCTAAGTAGTTACATATTTGTAAACCTTCAAAATCGGTGTAGTATGTGGCGAAAACTGGGCATATAAAATATCTCTGCTCACGCACTTGGAAAAATAAAGCACGTCAAAAAATTGACTCAACAACCCGACCGACTTCAAATTACCGAAATGGAACCAAATTATTGTCAGAATGGGACCAAAATGAAATAGGACCAGTTGGGAATTAGACCCTTAGAAAATATTTTCAAAAATCCGTTCACCCAGTCCAAAGATATGAGGTAACAAACACCTTAACTCCTCCTTTTTTGGAAGTCGGTTGAAAACAGGCTACCTCTATATAATTATAATAATATAGCAGTCACACTGGAGCAATGAAAGAGGCCTTTTTAGGGCTAAAACTACAAGAAACATTCACTATAAAATTTTATATTATTACCGAATCATTTCCCTGTTTGTGTTGTATTACAGTATTTCACCATTAGATTAAATTCCATAAATAGCGTAGGTGCATGACACTGGATATTATAATACCGGGTGTCCAATAAGAGTATCGGGTATTTGTTTTCGCACCATATTCGAAACGGGGCGACGAAAGGGAACGGGGAGGGGTTCGTGGCGTCCGCCATTTTGTGGAGTTTTTGTCACGATGGAACAGTACGCAGGGACGCATCGCGCATTTTGCGTACGAGCGTATTATCGTAATGGTGATTCAATAGTGACTGCTCAACGTCTGTATCGTGCGGAATATCGTACACGCCACGCGCCAAGTGACGACAGCATTAGGAAATGGATCAGGATGTTCGAGAATACAGGTGCGACAGTTAAAATTCAAAACTCTGGTCGTCCTCGTTCAGTTCGCAATGAAGAAACAATTGAAACCGTTGAGGTGTCGGTTCGTCAAAATCCTTCTTTATCCATCCGAAAGCGAAGCCAATAAAATATCAAAAAATCGTCTTTAAATTCGATTTTAAAGAAAGACTTACATCTAAAAGCCTATAAAATTCAATTGGTTCAAGAATTGAAGGATACGGACTATGCTAATCGACGGAATTTTGCGAACGAAATGCTGCAGCGATTCAATAACTTTAACAACATACTGTTCAGCGACGAAGCAAATTTTCACCTGAATGGTCATGTTAATAAGCAGAATTGTCGGTACTGGGCAGTGGAGAATCCGAGACGAAAGCAAGAACGACCCCTGCACAGCCCAAAGGTCGTTGTTTGGGCCGCTATGTCTGCTAAAGGCATAAATGGTCCTTATTTTCATGAAGCTTTGATCTTCATTCCGAGCCGTTTTCTTCAGGCCGAGCAATCAGTGTGAATAGTGATCGTTATTGCGATATGTTACGAAATTTTTTGGTCCCAGAGTTGCAGGAGTTTGCAGGTTTCAACTCAATAACGTGGTTCCAGCAAGATGGGGCCACTTGCCATACCTCAAATAACTCAATGGAAGTTGTTAACGAATTATTCCTTAATAAAGTCATTTCGCGAAGGAGTAACATCAACTGGCCTCCCAGAAGCCCCGACCTTAGCCCTCTTGACTATTTTGCATGGTATTACCTTAAAAGTAAGGTTTATCAAAATAATCCGACGAACCTAACCCAGTTGAAGCAAAACATCAGGTCAGAAATGGCAGCAATATCGAGAGCTATGTGTCAACGTGTTATCGCCAATCTTCGTTCCCGTTTAGAAGAGTCCCAGCAACGTAAAGGTCATCATTTGGATAATATCATCTTTTCCAAATAATTCTCCAATTCACATGCTAATAATAAACAATAAACTTTTTTATTGCTGATAAATATTTTTTGTTTTATTGAACTTACAATTACCCGATACCCTTTCTGGACACCTTGTATTTAACATACTGCAAACATCAAAGATGATCCGAGTTCAAATCCTAGGAAATTAGTTTTTGTTTTTGTTCACAAATTCTTTGTTGTTGGTTCTCAATTTGACTGTATAGTTTTTTTTTTTTGGCCAGTTTTTTCTTGTTATTTTTTTTTATTTAAGACAGGTATGGTATGGTAAGGTATTTCATTATTGTTTTTATTATTAAGTTGCTACAAAATAAATATAAATAGGTATCAATTGGTGAAAATGTATATCTATATTATAATAATATTATCCTATTGTGCAAAAATTACGTAACCAGAGGGCTTATTCAATATTAATATCAGGCATCAGCGACATCTATCTATGCTTAAGCAAGAGTTATTGATGAAAAACCATCGCCAGCCAAATTTATAGCAGTACTTATTCTAGCCGACACGTGTACCGTGGCGCTGTGCTGACATTTTATTAAAAAAAACTTAAATTGGAGTTTTAAAGACCCGAAAACTACTTATTTAATCGTAGAAAAACTTTTAAAATATAGATATATTATCCTAGAATGGAATTCCTGACTAAAACGAAAGATATTGTTTAAATATTATGAACCATTACCCGTAACGCCACCTAGTTTAAAATAATTCAACTAACACGACAGGCCCTAAAAAATTGTTCCTAATAGACTACCAGTGCTTATACATACCATTTTTTGGACATTTATTAAAAAAATTTCAAAAACCTTTCCACTCAAGCTACAGACAGCTCATGCCAATATCATGATTTCTCTTTGATTTCATCATCCATTGAGCCTTACAACCAACACAGTTGGTGTCGGCTTTCCACGTCCGTTCGGCCGTTCGGCACTGCGATGCGGCTGAACTTCGATATTTTCCGTGGAGAGACTGCCATCTGACCTCCACCACCCAGTGGCGATATGGAAGTTCTGTAGTCAGACCAGTCGGATTTTTTAGACCCTCCAACGACCCGTTACGACGATACGATGTGGTAACCGGGGCTACCTGCTTTCCAGGTATGTACGGATGATTTCTCTTTGATTAATAAGGTCGAAAATGCTAACGGCATTAAGAACATAAGAAACTCTATAGGAAAATAAATCCATATTTTCATAGGAAAATACGGTATCCTTATTTTTTTTCTGTGTACTATAACTACACAGAAAATAATAAACAATATTTTACTATTTGCAATAATTTATCTTCTTATATCACAAAGAAAAAGACCCAAAGAAAATTAATTCTATATACTAGGTATAGTTGAATACAAAATGCCAGTTCTCCGATACATTTATCATTCTAACAACCTACAATCTTTTATAGTTGGGCCCTTATTATGCCCACAATATAAGAATCGATGCAGGAAAATTGTTACCCATCACGTCTCAGATGTACCGCAGAGTTAATAATACGAGTAGGTACTCATTACACATACTCGTATCGACTATTATTTTCATACGCGAGGAGAGATAGATAGCTTGATAAAACAACATAGGTTGTGTTATATTAGGTTTGTCTTATATTTTTGCGAGAATGATGCAATTATTTTAAAAAGTTTGAACATCTTTACCATTACTTTGTCATGGATTTTCGCCAGGTAACGCCTGATTCTATCCAATAGGTTGTGTTATTTTTAGACTTTAATAGTGTACTAGGACCTATGGTTTAATTTTTGCAGCTCTTGTAAGAATGTAGTAGGTATAGGTCGCGAATATGAAATTCAAATATCAAATGGAATAATTATCACACTTTTAATGGGAATTAACACAAAATGTTGCTGTGCCTCGACGATCGTTAGTTGTTTTTTTAAACCAAATGCGAAAATGATGTTGCCGGTATGCTGTTCATCAGGCTGTTGGAATTTAATATACTGCTTCGGTGGCGTGTCAAATCAAATATCTGTTTACGAATGTTTGTTGCGGAGATTGGGTGCAATGTATGTATTCAGAAATATACTGATAAATCTAGTCAGACCGGTCTTAGGATGGGTGACCATTTCTTAAGACACTGATACCCCTTCGTGCCTCGGAGAGCACGTTGTCGCGTCGGTCCCGGTTGTCATACGAACATCTATGGCAGTCGTTAGGGGTAATTGGCCCCTAAATCATAAATCCGACCGTTCTAACTACAGAACTTCGAAATCGTCCATGGGTTGTGGAGGTTCACGGAAATAATCTAAGTTCAGCCGAATCGCAGTTAGACTAGAAAGCCGACCCCAACTGAGTTGGGAAAAGGCTCGGTGAATGATGACTTATAGGTAAGTATGTTTATCAGTTGTCTAGATTGTCTAGATTGTCTAGATCAAGCTTATAGCTTCGTTTGGGCTAGATTTATCAACCGACTTCCAAAAAAGGAGGAGGTTTCGACTGTATGTTGTTTTTATTTATGTTCGGATTACAGGATCCTTTTTTTTTCAATTCCGCGTGACCGCGGCCGCTCCCATGTCCATTGCTGCGGACGTCTCTGGTGACACTAAAGGCATTTCCAGTGGCGCCCGGCGGACTTTGGCCACCCGTGTGGCCTCTTCGGGGGTTTGGTCGAAATGAAAATCCCGCGTCGTTGGGGTTGGGTTTTATCCCGCGTCGGTGAGTGAATCTGGTAGTGTGCTGTGGGGAAAAGGCCCCGCAGCACGCAACCCTTCTAGCCTGCTTCTGTAAGGACGGCGGGTAGTTACCCCACCGTCCTCAGACCCCGATCATGGAGGTCGATGGTCCTGGGCGTAGATGAGTCTGCGGCGCCCTGGCCGCTGACTGCGGAACTTAGCGGGGAGGGATTACAGGATCCTAATTGGTTTTGATTAATTGTTGTATTTGGTCCCCGGTAGCGACGATATGCTTGTTTCATATAACGAGGAACACACGAAACTACAGGGAAATATGTGGATGTTTAATACGCCTTTGCCTCGAGGGTGTACGACTACGTGTGATTATAAAATATAATGGAAATACTGTATGTTATCCAATGAAAAAAAAAACATATCCCTTCACACGCCATCTCTATTAAAAATAGGATCAACAATCAATACATATAATAAAATTGTAAGTGGTCGATGTCTGTACATCGAAGATATAATAGAGAAACTGTTGTAGGGGGGCTTTATGAACGCAATAGAACCCAAAACAATGGTTTTTAGAATTTTTGTCTGTTTGTCTGTAGGTCTATTTGTCTGAATGTTTGAACACGCTAATCTCAGAAACGGCTTAACCGATTTCAATGCGGTTTTCATTAATACGTTGTGGTTTATTCAACTTAATATTTAAGGTTTGTTTTATTTCAATCGGTTCATAGATAAAATGTTATGTCGATCTAAAGTAACACGCAGGCGGAGCTGCGGGTAACAACTATACATAATAAAGTAACTGGTGATCAAGAAAAGTATAACACGCAGGCGGAGCTGCAGGCAACAGCTAGTATGTAATAAAAATAGAAAACGCTTGAGGTTACGTTTATAATAAAAATTAATAAAAGTCAGTCAAAATAAAATAAGGTAGGTATATGTACCTTATTCAGAGGCAGTAAAGTAGAGAACAGTTTGTCTCGCTATATTGTGTACAAAACACATCATCGCCTGTCAATTTAATTAAAAAGACAGCATTACATGAGCGATACCGGATGAAAGAGCTTGTTAATCTGACATTGAGTGCTCATTATAACCATATTTTATATTAACGAGGTTTGATATAAAGACCTGTTAAAAATAAGACGTGTTTTGGGTTCTAGGGTTAGGTTTTACCCTTTGGGTTAGGGTTCTGTACCCAAAGGGTAAAACGGCACCATATTACTAAGACTCCGCTGTCCGTCAGTGCAGATCAAAAATACTATAGATGTTTTGATTCAGTACAAATATTACGCGGAATCTTGGCACTCGAATACTATATAGGTAATTATTACAAATACCATCTATAAAATAAACAAGATTGTACATTGATGGTTGACATAGAAATAATTCGTAATAATTAATATAAAAGCATCAATGTACTGCGCCGTTGTCGCATCCCTCGAGAGTCAGCAAGCGGAATAGGATCTTAGTACGGCGCGCGGTTGAAGCGCGCAGGTGTGCAATGACCGAGGTGACAACAAATACTTACTTTACTATTAGCATAGTCGAAAGATCATAAGTTTAGGTTTTCTTTATACTGTGCTATTAGTAGGTATGTTCGGGATATTAACCATAATGACGCATTATTGAGTCTCCGACTCACGATCGTGATAGTTTAAATAAATAAATATTATTGCACATTCTCACACAACGTCATCTAGCTCAAACTAAGCTATAAGCTGATGGTATGGGATCTAGACAACTCATAAACATACTTGTATATTTCTAAATACAAACATAATATACATAGAAAACACCCACACTCCGAAACAAACATTTGTGGATCACACAAAAATTCACAAAATATTTGATTCGACCCGGGGATCGAACCAGAGACTCCGGAGGCGTAAGCCGATGCATTACCGACCACGCCACCGAAGCAGTCAAATAACAAATACTTCCTTACTAAAAACTAGAAGTGAGTTCTATTGCCAGGTTCCTTCTCTTGCAATCTCGGTTCTACCTATTGCTTTGCGAATCTGGCAGTACATGTAAATATAGAAGCAATAATATTTTTATTTTCAGTACTTACTGACGTTTGTAAGAGCCATTTTATGATCTATATAAATAAATAAATCATTTCATTTAATTTCAATTCATTTCAGAATAAAACAAATATCTTTATTTGGTGTTATAGAGATATTGATACGGAACCCTTATAGGTTGTTTATGATTTAATTGCATTGCAAGGCGTCTCGGGTACGCTCTCGAAAGGGTAACGGAAAACCCCAAGGAGACTTGTTAGGGTAGAGAACAGATACGTTAAGTAGGTATACGGTAAGTAATTATAATAGTTACAGTGTAAACTACACAAAATAAACTAGGTATATGCATGCTAGTAATTGCAAATGTTGAGCGGAGCAAATTTTCTTAATTTTTTTATGCTCTATTTGCATGATTTCAGAGATATGCACTCCCGGGTATGATGTCGACCAGCATGCCAAATTTGGTCAAAATCGGTCGAGCCGTTTCAGAGGAGTTGGCACACAAACGATTTACACTTATCGTCTAAGATAGAGCTTCGCTTCGCTCCGCTCAATAAAACCTATACCAAATATCTCAAGTATGTCAAAATGACCGAACTCGAACTGCAGAGATCAGTGGTATCTGTCCTAGATGTTGGTATTTTGGTTATAGATTCAAATTTATTTAATCAATTTGAAGAAAATTTTGCACATTCTCACACAATGTCATCTAGCTCAAATTAAGCTAAATATAAGCTTGTGCTATGGGATCCAGACAACTGATAAACATACAGGATGTTACATAAGGGTTATATCTACCCGAAGACACCCCCATCAGCAGACCGTCCAGAACCCCTTTCGATATGTGTCGACCGCCAAACAAGAAAAAAACCCTGTATATTTCTAAATACATACATATTATACATAGAAAATACCCAAACTCCGAAACAAATATTTTTGTGGATACACACAAATAATTTGATTCGACCCGGAATCGAACCTGGGACCTCAGGGACGGCAGTCGCATACTCATACCACTGCGCAACGAGGAAAATTACTGACAAAGCGAGGGCGTGTGATGCACCTCTACCACCCCCTCGGGGATATACCTAGGCGTGATGATTGATGTATCACAATGACTGGCATTTTATTGAGCGAAGCGAGCCGAAGGCGAGCGGAGCTCTCTACGGGTGACTCAAATTATTTTTGTTACGATTTATGTTAAATTGTTTCTCGGCGAATACTCGGCCGATTTCGGATTTTCTTGCACTCATCGAAAGCTTACAGAATTACCCAGGGTCTTACGAAGCCAGAATTTTGAATTTAAACTCGCTTCGCTCAAATATATGCTGCAGCGTAACGGTACGTTTCGCGACTGCGGCGACCTAGTTATTTATTCCATTACAAAAATCTTCATGTAAATATATCAAACGCGAAAGTACTTAATTTATATGTGTAAATATGGTAATTAGAGCACCATATGAAATGAGTGCGAATAATTAAAGACGTCAAGTCTAAAATATATTCGTACACGCCTATATTGGACGACATAATGGAGCTACTGTTATTATTTGGAACATTATTCAAATTATACACGTGACACGCTATTTGTTTCTGTTTTTAGGGTTCCGCAGAAACAGTCTTGGAACCCTTTCCTTTCCTCCCAAACGGTTAGTGCTAGGAATATGAAATTTTGTATGAATATGTAAATGTACCACGCCGACAAAAGACAAAAGTGCTAAATAAAATTTAGAAAAAAAAAATTGGGTTAGGTACCTCCCCTACACGTAAAGTTGGGACGATATTTTTTTCTCGCATTAACCTCGTCGTGTGATGTATCTTTAGATAGGTAGGTTTTAAAAACATTGGGAGCTTACTAAGATGATTTTTTGATTTAAGTATCCGTTTGCGATATATTTAGCTTTGAACAGCAGCTAGCGTGAAGAACTTGAGAAAAAATTTTGAGATGGTAGTCTATGTAATAAACTTTGAAGGAAAACTATAACCGATAGTATAACTCTATTAGTTGTAGAGACTTTTATCGGTAATTACGGAACCTTATCTTATGCGTGGCTCGAGCAGCACTTGCTCGTTTTATTTTATTTTTTTCGATTCGAATATGTTATGGACTTTGTGCTTAAAACCTGCGTAGACAAATTAGAATAGTATGACGTACATTACAAATCATCACGCTTATATCCCCGAAGTAGCAGGCAGAAGTCCATTTCACGGCCATACTTTGCCAGTAATTTAGTTGGTTCCATTACATTACCGCGGGCATTTTCAGCATTTTTACCAAAGCCATTTTGGTCATTAAAATCACATGTAAAGGATTATTTTGTCCATAAATTTTTCGAACAAGGTTATTTACCTCAAATCCCTGGAGTACATTAAGAACATTACTATTTATATATGATGACTTGGCATTGCACTGCAGACTTGAATGTCACAAAACCACTAACCAAAATTAACTAAAGATATTCATGTCATGTTGCCGGTGCTGACTAATAAAATACATATACGGTAGAAATCTTTGATTTATCCTACTATCCACGTATATGTCGTAAAATACAATAGAATATTTCTAATTGCTCCGTTTCAACTTGCAGACTGGGAAGAATTTCTTTCGTCTGTACCTCTACATATATGATCTACGGGTTCTGTCAGATCAAGTTTGAGGCCGTATTTATCAACCGATTTGCATGAAACTTTACACACACACTCCTTGCTTACAATGAATAACATTTGAATTATATTTTATGGATTGAATGACAAATGAAAGAGTAAAAAAGAAAATTGAAGAAGAAATTTTCTAAGCAAAGCCGCTCCCGAAGTCTACGGTTCACAGAACCACTAGTTCATAGTTGAACGAGGCAAATGATATTCATAATACATAAGTCATTACCTACCAGCTATTATTGACCGAGCGCGCGACGCGTCGTCGTGCTTTCGTCCGTCTGTCTGTCTGTATGTGTGTTCCAGGCTAGCAGCCACAGTTATTATCCGATCTTCAGAAAACTTGGCACAAGTGTTCCTTGATTTAATAAATTTTTTTCTTCGAGAGCTATTTTGGATTGAGGGGTAAATGGGGTAAATATGGTCAAATTACGTTTTAATGTTTTTGAGGGTTCTCTTTTTATCCGATCTTTTACTAAAAACAATATTTTAATGGAGTTTTTTTATTGGGGAGGGGCGAAATGATTTTAATGTTCGCGAGGTCTACTGTTCGAGCATAAGGCGACCAGTAGTCTTAATTATTTGCAATTGACGCAGTATACTTATTGTCCTAATTCCTCCTCCTGCTTTAGAAGAAAAAACATTACATTCACAATTTCAGACTTCCTATAATTAAAATATTAAGAAAGAAATTATAAATAGATCACAAAAACTGATGTCATCGGCAGGACTCGAACCACGGCCTTTCCCTAACAGGGGTAATGCTCTGACCACTGAGCTAGAGGATGACCAATACCGACAACGTCGAATTTTTGCTTCATATCATATTCATAATTTCTACATCGCGCTATTAAGGTTAGCGTTGGATCCACCTACCGCAGTTCTACCAAACTAACGGTACAACGGTTACAACGATATTTAAACACTGAATTTTTAGATGAATCCTTACCAAATCTTTGTATTTTAAAGAAATGAGTTTGCTTAAACTATTCTTAAAATATTAAGAAAGAAATTATAAATAGAACACAAAAACTGATGTCATTCCTATAATACTTAATCCTTACTCTGTCCATTCTTGTTACACCACTTATTTATCTATTCACAGCATTCATAATACATACAATAGGTATAAAACATTATCACTGCATATTATTTAATAAGAACGTATTTATTTTTAATAATCTATAATCTTATACTTGCTGGAATTACTGGAACTAATGTATAAGTTAAATAAATGATCTATCCAAATATTCATGTTTTTTGTATAGGCCTGGGTTCGTCCAACCCACTCTGAGATGGATGGCCGTCGAGTTCAGACATTCAAACAAAAAGATTTGTAATTTATACGATACATTATACTTAGAGGTTCGGACGAAATATTATGACCAAATGGGACCATTCAGATGGAGAGCAATTTGTTTCACTAATGTTTCTTCAAGAGTTTTTTGGATCTTTTTTTTCTACAAAATTTACTGACCAAGCTATATTATAGATCATTGTAATTGTTCCCGTTAGTCTTTATAAAATAACACACACACGTGTGCATTTGTGTGTGTTCGCTCTGTTTTCCCTCGCTCTGTTTTCTCACAACGGCACGTGTTTTTCCATGAACAGGGATTTTTCACTCCAAATCCCGTTGTTGTCCCCACTAAGGGGAAACAGAGGTGTTAAATACGACCAAATTTTGTCAGTCACTTAGTTGGTACCACGGAGGGTGAGCCTATCCGAGAGGGAGAGACAAAATTTTACAGGTTATACAGAATGTTACAGATTACGGGTCATCATCATCTGACTGTTAAAGGTGGTCGATCGATCAGTCCAGCACGCAGCATTATACAGACAGCAACCGCACGTCATAAGACTGTCATTATGAGTAAGAGAGAGCAAGTGAACGTTAATCTATTTAAAATATGAAATCAGAGACCAGGGCCAGTTTTCTTTTTTCTACAGTCTTGTGCACAGATTCTGCAATCGGGAACACCCAAATACTCCGAAAAACTTTATTCCGAATTTCGATGTTCCGATTTTCAAAAGTCCGAATTTCATAATACCTAAGTATTGTAATGTCTATTATTAAAAATCACGAAACTTATTTTACCGAAAGTCATTAATGCGATTTGTTAGTTTTCCGATTTTCATACGTTCGAAGAGTCAAATGCTCGAAGGGTTCTCGGTCCGAAACACGACATTCCGATTTTCAATACTTCGAATAAACTAAAAGTCAACATGTTTGTTCTACAGAATTTAGTGACAGAAAGAAATCGCTGCAGAACCAACTTCACGCAGTCTGGTCTGGGTATCTGGAATGGGTAGAAGTGGGTTAGGTTAGAACTGTGACCACAACAGAGCGCGAGCCGAGCGAGCGGTGCAAGCGTGCCGCGGCAGCGGCCGGCGAAGCGCCGCAATTGATCTGTATTATATAAAAAATTTGGGAAACATACTTTGGCATACCCGTGTCTTGCTATTTAGGTAGGTATTTTAATAATCAGAATTCGTATTGTTGATGTTTCGAAATATTAGGTCGGACTTTTTGTTATTCGATCTATTGAAGCTCGGTATTTTGATGGTAGTAATTATAAACGTTAGGAATATTGCAATTTAGGAATTATAAAAATAGGAATAATGATCAATCGGAGTTGTTATTCGGAATTTTGAAATTCCGAATATAACAACTCCGATTGACCACCAGTCGGAATTATAAAAATAGGTATTTTGAATTTCGTATTTGTGACTGAAGGAATAAAGTTATTCGTATTTCTGTAGTACCCTCTGCAATCTTGTGCAGTCACAATTGACTAACCAGCCATCTTAGCGCTATGCTAGTCTATTGATATACCTAATCAGCTAATGATCATCATCCAGCGAGCTTTTTCCTATTGAATTTCGCGTTTCCGTGAAGCGACTGCATCTGACCTCCACAACCCATGGGCGATATCGAAGTTATGTATAACTACAGAACTTTGACCACGAGGATTTTTGATTTAGGGTTCCAACTGCCCCTAACGACTGCCATATATGTTCGTATGACAACCGGGACCGACGGCTTAACGTGCTCCCCGAGGCACGGAGGGGTCTCAATGTCTTAAGAAATGGTCACCCATCCTAAGACCGGCCTGAGTCGATGTTGCTTAACCTTTGCAATGTGTTAATATTGTCGGTTACCCCTAGACCACGAGCCCCAAATCAGCTAATGATATCGCTGGAAATAAGATAAGATAAGATAAGATAAGATAAGATAAGATAAGATAATATAAATACTCTTTATTGTACGTACATCGTACACAAGCAACAAATAGTAACGTATAACACACATGCCTTAAAACTAATGTACAAAGGGCAGTCTTATCACTAATAAGCGATCTCTTCTAGGCAACCTTTGGATGGAGAGAGATATATTTCCGGCCACTTGACATTTTCTGTGATAATAATATCATCGACTATACAGTTGACGCTGTCATGTTCTTTAGTCTGTTCAAATAAAATGGAAATGTATGAACGCAATGAGTACCTAGGTATGCATATTAATACATTAAGTACCTATGTCACGGTTTCATTCAGAAGTGAGGCTACATCTAGTTTTGACTGGCTATAAATGTAGCCATCTGATTTAATTGAGAAGATAATTTATTATAATTTGACCCAAGTCAAACTCAGTATATCTGTGAAAATCGCATTAAAATCCGTTCAGTAACTTCTTATATTAATTAACCTATACATAGAATATACACAGAGAGAGACAAGAATGAAATGAAAAAAATGTATCGTTTGTGTTTTAAATCTTTTAATAATTGACCAAGCGAGAGAAGCGTCTCAGTTTCAACTCGAAGACTGGCCGATTTGGCGTTGTTTGTCTGTATGTCAGGAAAATTTTGTCAAATAGGTACACTGATTGATTCCGAGGCAAGACCGATGCCATAGATGCTTGGAGGATGTCTTGCCCCAACACTGACCTGCCTTCACGCCTAGGCTCACCGCGACTGTGGGATTCGCCGCTCTGTACAGTAGCGTAACTTGTAACAGAAGCGCAAGTCGTATACCTCAGCACACTATTCTAAACGACATAATTCGTAGGGCTCTTTCCACCGCAGTATTCCGGCCGTACGGGAGCCAAATGGGTTAGCACGAAGCTATGGAAAGAGTGCGTGTGAGATGCGTTGACACCTTAGCACCTTCACACCTTCCAAGCACATCCGGATGTGCCGGCGCTGCTGCTGCATCGGCTGAAGGCCTCAAACGGCATAAATATGCTAACCTAGCAGGTGATTACATATTTGAGCCGTTTGGGTTGAGACACTGGGGTCATGGGGTCCGAGTGCCCGCCGCCTTTATAGAGACTATAGAGACATTGCTAAACGCTTAATCGATGCTTCTCAGGACCAGAAGGCTGGCTATTTTCTGGCCCAAAGAATAAGTATCGCCATCCAACGTGGCAACACAGCCAGCATTCTGGGAACCTGCCTAGTCGGCAATGACGCGGAGGATTTTTTAAAACATATTTTGGAATGTAAATATTTTAGTAATTAATTATGTATATTGTAATTCATATCGCCTATATGTACTTAAGTACTATTTTATTCTAAATTTAATGGAAGTATTTCTATTGTTACCTAAATACCTGATCAAAGTAATTTCTCAGAACAAAACACGCTGTATATTTATCTAATAAACATACTCACACACACCACCGACTCCCACTCATTACAAACGATGATTACGGAATAATGGTAAGACGGAAATAACAAATCTTTGGATCTACAAGTGATTAAGTTAAAAATCAGTAAATTATGAACTATACATGAACCAGTTACAGTAACACGATACCTTAACTTAACATACATTTGTTAACAAGAACTATCTGGGTGGTTTGACCGTTACTTGGATGAAATACCTATAGTTTTAGGTGCAATAGAGGTCTAGTAAGGTACCTGCGGTAGCACGGTTGACAGGCCTTTGGCAAACATAGTTCTTGTCCCCAATAAGCAGTAAGTGACAATATTATAATAGAGGAACATCTCCTCTGTCAAGGGCCAAGTGCGTGTCGAACCCCGCATAAGATAGGGTTCTGTAGTTACTCGTAAAAGCCTCTGTAACTTCTGAACTAACTGAGGTAATACCATCCGTTATAGTTTTCCTTTTAAGTTTATTACATGGATTACATCATCACACCTGCCGTTTAGAGCCAAATATCTCGCAAACAGATACTGAAATCAATAAATCATCATTGCAACCTCTCAATGTTTTTAAAAGACCTATCTAATGATACCCCACACGATGGGGTAGACTCGAGAAATAAATACCTCTGGGGTACTTTACGTGTAGGGGAGGTATCCCAAAATAGGTAGGTAATTTTCTTTTAGCACTTTGTCCCAATGTTTCATGATTCTAGCACTAACCGTCTGGGATGAAAGCCGAGGTCGGACGGACGGACATGACGCTACTATAAGGGTTCCGAGATTTTTACTACGGAATCCATGTAGTTTGTAAAATATATGGGCATAGATAAAATAATAGGTACTATATTATATAGTAGCAAGTGGTAGGTATGTAACTTTACTCTTGGCTATAGTGCCTGGTTTCGGCAATAGGCTGGTCTCATATTACGTGTGACTAACAAAATTACTGGCAAAGTGTGGGTGTGTAATGTACCTCTGCCTACCACTTCGGGGACATAGGCGTGATGTATGTATGCCTGTTATTATATTATGTTAACGTAAAAGTAACATAAAATATAAATAAATTTGTATTTGCCCTGTATCCGGTGTGGTTCTCAATTAATCTCAATCCTATTGACAAAGCTGGGCATGATTTCGTTAATCCGTTAATCGTTAATTAACGAAGTTAACATTTCGAGTAACGGATTAACTTTTAACTTAACTTAAAAATATGGTAACGAACTCGTTAACTTCCGTTACATTTCTCCAAGTCCGTTAATCGTTAATCCAACTCCTGTGGTCACGTCGTGTCTAGTCACACTGCGACCATACGTCGCAATATTCGCGTGTCCCTAAGACTACGTAACTAGGAGTACAAACCGCCAAAACCTAAAAACAATAAGTTCCTCTAATTAGTGTCCAGAACGCAACTGAATCATCCAAATGAATGAAGAATCATTGTTTGTCAACATGCCTATATTATACATACTCTAATAAGTACACCCTATTACTAAGAATCCGTTGTCCGTCCGTCCGTCTGTCACCAGGGCTGTATGTCATGAACCGTGATAGCTAAAAAGTTGAAATTTGACAGATGATGTAATTTCTGTTGCCGCTATTACAATAAATACTAAAAACCGGTCAAGTGCCTGTTAGGCCACGCATAGAATAGGGTTCCGTAGTCACCCATAACAGCCATAGCTTCGACGGCGGGTGGCTATCACACCGTCCTCAGGCCTCGATCATGGAGGTCGATGGTCTTGGGCGTAGATAAGTCTGCGGCGCCTACGCCGCACACTTCGGAACTCAGCGAGGAGGGTACTCTCCCTCACCCTCTCGGCCGACTCATTCTCGAGCACGACTTGCTCGCAGAAGGACTCTGCCGCGTTCCACTTACTCGCGCTGGAGACCGTGGCTTGAAGCATGGTTTCCAGTGAGAGGTTGGAAATTCACGCCCAGACCCACTATGAGGACCCGGTGTTGAATCACCCACGCTGAGCACTCCACCAACGTGTGGAGTGCAGTGTCTTCGTCAGAGGCCTCGCTGTGGTGACACTGGGGTGTGACCTCACGATGGATGCAAAACAGATACTTACCGAAGCATCCATGCCCGGTAATGGTTTGCGTCGCACGATACTTGAGGTCACCGTACTGCCTCTGCAGCCTCTCGTCCATGATTGCCCTCACCACCGCGAGGGGTTCCCCACCTTGGTCGCTCAAATACACATAGCCATGCAAAGTTTCATGTTTACCGTTTGGGAAGAAAGCCGAGGACGGACGGACGGACATGACGAAACTGTAAAGGTTCCGATACTTGAACTACGGAACCCAAAAACCGAATAAAATCAATATTTCAGGGGACTCTCATAGAATAAACGTGTTTTTGCCTATTTTTGGTACGGTTTTGTTGTTTCTAACCTGTTAACATCCAGAACCAACAGTAAGAAGATGCAATTTTTATTACGTGTTAAAGGATTAACGATTAACGTTAACTTGCGTTAAAATTTCTAAAAAGTAACGCATTAATGTTTAACGAACTTAACTTTTTGAGTAACGGATTAGCGATTAACGAAGTTAACTATTTGATTAATGGTGGCCAGCTATGCCTATGATCATAACATAGAATAAAACAAAGTCGGACGGACTTTGTTGTCCCTATGTGGGTTTGCTTAGATTAGATCTTTAAAACTACGCAACGGTTTTTGATGCGGTTTTCACCTATGAATAGAGTGGTTCTGGAGGAAGGTTTTGGTGTACTACTATGTAATAGTCCTACTTTAAAAGTATAGGTAACAGTCGCTAGAGAAATAGCCGTAATAATAAGTCTGCATGAATAAACGGCCCCATTTCCTCATCATCATCTCAGCTCATTTGACGCCTAATGCTGGGCATAGGCATCCCCGAAGAGGGGGGAATTGAGCTTACAGATACCACGCTGATATTTCCCGTAGGGATAGGCAGAGACTATGGTATTTCTTAGTATGGGATCTATAAAATACACGTCAAAAATTATCACAACAATCGACTTCAAATTACCGAAATGAAATAATTGTTGCAATGGGACCAAATTGAAATGGGAAGTAGTAAATTTCATTTTAAAAAAAAATTAAGTCGGTTTACCCAGTCCAAGGATATGAGACATAGATAACCTCCTAATAGATTCCGCATTACTGTAATTTTGTTCCTTACCAAGTTCACCTGTTTTGGCGGAATGCGAGGGGCGCGCGGAAACATGTAAGTGCGCTATGATTGGCTGTTTCAAGGTCAATCTTCGAATGCACCGAATACTAGAGATGGGATAGGGATGAAAATGTGTCGATAAAATTTTGATAGGTATATTACAATTATATTTTTATAATTTTATCATATCGTTTATTCCTTTATATTCTTATTTTATACATTTTTAAATACATTTATAAAAAACAAATACATTTAAAAATATTTTTTTTTTATTTATTATTATAATTTTTATAGGAATAGGTATCGGGACTTAATCAAGAGGGACAGGTATTATCAACTCTCAGTTCCTATTTCCTCAAACTTTAAGTAAAAATTTCTACCTATTCCGATCTCTGATGATCGCACATCTACCGAGCCTTTTCCCAACTCAGGATCAGCTTTTCAGTGTAACTGCGATGCAGCTGAACTTTAATATTTACCGTGGAACGACTGCCATCATTCTGACCTCCACAAACTATGGGCGATATCCAAAGCAAAAACCAAAGCTCTGTAGTCAGACCATTTGGATTTTGATTTAGGGCCCCAAATACCCGTAACGACTGCCATAGATGTTCGTATAATAACCGGGACCGACGGCTTAACGTGTTCCTAGAGGCACGGAGGTCTCAATTTATAACAAAATGGTCACCAATCCTAAGACCGACCTGGTTAGATGTTGCTTAACCTTAGAAATGTGTTAATATACACGGTTACCACTAAGCCACGAGCCCCCATCTCTGATGATGATAATGATCTGATGAGTAAAATAATATAATTTTTATTAAGAAAGAAATTATAAATAGATCACAAAAACTGATGTCATGGGCAGGACTATAATTTCTTTCTTAATATTTTACGTTGTTATTGGTGGAAAACCAACTCTCCCCACGAGATGTTGCATCTACCAATTTCTTTTTCCTCGGGGCATCCAGGAAACCTATAAAATAATATATATCTCAGTTACATTGCTAATACTAAATCACATTAGTTAGTTGCGAAAAAAATTTAAATAATGCCATGCAAATAAATCGCAGCTTACCGAAATTCAAGCGGGCGCAGTCGCGGGCGACAACATGTTGCTTTATTTATAGGTACTACTTTTTAAAGCACCTACGGCAATAATACTGCAAAATATCGATGACGTACTATATCATACCGATATCCCATCACTATCTATTCAAGTGCTATTGTAATGTATTGTTAGAAAAGGATAGCTATTATAATTTGGCTAATGAGTGAAAGAGTAATTTCAAAAAGACATCAACGGGTTCGAAATTGTTTGTGTTTATGTTCTATTACCAACCAGAATAAATTGAACTCCGGTGCCTAGTCAATTTTATATTTACATTTATGTCTAATTTACTTACCGGTGAAATGTAATGCCATCTTTTTGGTAATTTGATGTCTTCGCCGACTTGCCACACCATTTTACGGAACAGGAAGCCATTTAAAATGTAAAATGCTCACAACATTTTTTTTTTAATTTATAAAATCGCACGTGGTCATAGGTCGCGAAGTTGGTTGTCACTGACGTCGTGATTTTAGGCATAGCTTTATATGCTTGCGAAATCAAGTATGAGTGGCGCGCGTTTGTTGCCCTGCATGCGGAATCTATTAGGAGGTTATCTATGATATGAGATAACAATCAATACAAAAAATAGTCGAATTGAGAACCTCCTCCTTTATTTGCAATCGGTTGAAAATAGGTAAGTAGGTACCTACTAACTACTGCACTCACGTTTTACGCAAGTCCTAATGGTTTAGCTATGAGCGATAAACTCCTGCAAATTCTGACAACATTTGATTATCTTGTTTCAGTAAATAAAAGCTTATGAAATACCCTCGTTAAGCTGCTTAACGGACAGAAAAACGTGATTATAATGCTTTGTTTTTATGCATTTAAAAATAAATAGAACTCGCTTAACATAATTTTAAATTGTGAAATATGCGGCCATTTTTAGGCTTAGATTAAAATGGCCTATGGATTAGATTAAAATGAGTCTAAAGTGTTAACATTAACACTTTAGACTCACGTTGTATTACTTTGTTGTTCTACTGGTCAGGGCCGAGCCGCCCCTGTGTGCGAAGTGTGCGGCGCACACAGGCGCCAAGAAGATAGGGGCGCCCGCGCCGCCCCACCGAAATTATTTTGGACGATGTATTCTTTATAGTAGAGTAGGTACCTATCGATAAGTAAGTAACCTACATACTTAATGCATTGTACGAGTACAAGGCTACTCCAAGATAATATTCACGTTTGCTGTTTTACAACTGGGCTGTTTAGTTTACATTAATTAGGTACCTACGAGCTAAAATCAAAGAACTGCGCTGTGCTTAGATCAATTTCATTGAGTTTGTTTATGAACGCAACCCGATGCGGTACGTGTGCCGCAAGCCGAGAGGAGCCACGGGAATTCCCCGATTTTAACGATCGAGAGAGCCAAAATAATTGAACAATCCTTTAATCGAAAGTGTGTGGAAAGTGGTGCGTATTAAATTGCTTTGTTATAAAAATTAAAATAATAATCTAGTATGTTATTTATATTATTCTCAGGGAATTAACACGAATCATACCGATAGATGTGCACAGGTAGTACATACCTCCATATCTACAAGGGAGGGGAATGAGATTCACTCACCGACGCGGGATGAAACCCAACCCCAACGACGCGGGATTTTCATTCCGACCAAACCCCTGAAGATGCCACACAGGTGGCCAAAGTCCGCCGGGCACCCCTGGAAATACTTCTGGTGTCACCAGAAAAAAAATGGCGCTGTATTAAGCGGGCGGCCAGCGGCACAAAAGTTTCCAATGGCCTTCCTGGCCAGGGCGGGTCGACCGGTCGAATCATACCACCCACACATAATTGACTGCACTGCACACCCACTGGTGCCATGCCTGATGCACCACATACATCGCCCGGGCCCAGCTGTGCAGCATCTAAACCACCAACACAACCCAACCTGGGCTGGGTTACTCGAGGGGCTTTATCACAGCTGCATGAGGGTAGGTACTTACACTGATGTTCCACCTGGTACCTACCCACGTAGAGGCCGAGGTATGGATACCGTGAATTCACATTGCCTCGTTCGTTGATCAGCAAGTGCGCCGCTTGCAGATGAGGTCACTGGGACCTGAGACGTTAGAGTGGCCCCTAAAACCGATTCGCGTTTAGTTTTTCGCAGTAATTGGCAAGCGAATTGGTTTTATATAATTTAAAAAAAAAGACTGAAACATGAAAATTCATAAAAAAAGGCGCTTCATAGGGTTCGCACACAGGCGCTGCCAGGGGTCGGCGCGGCCCTGCTACTGGTTAGCAAATTCTAGGTAGTTACTCGACGTCTCTAGCACAGAACAGGGAATCTCTTTACTTTTTAATTTTAACCATTAGATATCTAAGTACCTACACATCGATAGTGGACAACGTATAACCCATTACATCACGCTATTACCAATAGAAAAGTAGTAGAAACCACTCGCTATGATGAATAGAAATGGAGCAGCAATGAAAAATGTGGCCAACATGGGAAATGAGATCAATAAAAGTACCTAATTATAAGAATTATTTTAAGTAGGGGTTGGGGGCTAGGGGACGCGAGGCACTACGGGGCCCCCTACATATACCTACATGTACCTAGGTACAAGCAACTGGGCAAATCAGACGCGTGACGCGTGTTTACATCACTATTCAATCCGGTAGAGATCCAGCATCAATCTGATTACGTTTTTATTTCGCGACATAAAACTTTTTTCGACAATATTTCATCTAATTTTAAGCGTTAACGAAAACATACTTTAAACCAAACTCTTTCAAACAAAAGATGAGCTTTTTAGATATTTTAAAGAAATGAAGAAACGGTTTTTGGACTAGCTACTGTCGTTCTACGAAAGATAGAGTATCATCAGCTGGAAAAAATTGTAAAACTCACAATTTAAAGTATGAGAAAGATCTAGCTGGTGTGGCTAAAAGGGTTTCTGAGACGTCACAAGACACGAGAACGACGACGACACTTCTGCTAATAATGCAAAATAACCACTTGCTCTGCGTACCCCGTACTTACTGCCCCTACCCTGGGGCACGATAGGGTTTTATAAGGGTTTGGTAAAATGAATAGGTACCAAACAAATATTGTATTAGTTACTTCGCCAAATTACATGCCAAATTATTGTTTACTAAGTAACCAAAGGCTTATGATTAGTTTTTATTAATAAATACATTTTTATTATTATTATTTTGCTAATTTCCCTAACGTCCCCGTTATGCCCCCCTTCTCCTAAGTATACTATCTGTGGGTATGTAATGAACTTTGAAGGAAAGTAAACTATAACGGATTACCTACCTACAGTAACATAACTCTGTTAATACAGGAGTTATTATAGGGGCTTTTACGGGTGACTACGGAAACGTATTCTGTGCGTGGCGCGACACACACTTGGCTGGTATTCTTTATCTGATTCTGTTATGATCACTTTTGTACTAAAGCTATTGCTTTTGCTAGAAGCTCAAAATAGCAACTACTAAATATAGATATTAGAGAAATAATAAGGTGGAATTTATTTACAATAAGAATTACAATGTACAAAATATACATAATTATATAGGTACTAAAAATATTTACATTACAAAATATCGTTTAAAAAATCCTCCGCGTCATTGCCGACTGGGAAGGTTCCCAGAATGCTGGCTGTGTTGCCACGTTGGATGGCGATACTTATTCTTTAGGCCAGAAAATAGCCAGCCTTCTGGTCCTGAGAAGCATCGATTAGGCGTTTAGCAATGTCTCTATAAAAGCGGCGAGCACTCGGACCCCATGACCCCAGTGTCTCAACCCGAAACGGCTCAAATATGTACTAACCTGCTAGGTTAGCATATTTACGCCGTTCCCACACCAAAGGCCTTCCCATCTTCCACGGTAGCAACGACATACCGTCCGGTCTCTTTCCATCGCTTCGTGCTAAACCATTTGGTTCACGTACGGCCTGAAGACCTGCGGTGGAAAGAGCCCTACGAATTATGTCGTTTAGAATAGCGTGCCGAGGTATACGACCTGCGCTTCTGCTACAAGAAAGACCATGGTGTCCCAGATTATCGACGGCTACTCCACAGGTGCAATGACGCGGGGATACACAAGGTGTACCCAGCCGAAGGCAAGTGGCAATGCGGAAGGTTGTGTCGTCCAACATTGTACCGATGTTGGGCGATGGGAGCGCCTGGATCCATTAGAGTATAGTTCGTTAAGGCACAAGTTAGAAAATAAGCGAAAATGGAAAGAAACTACACTATAAGAAATATATTTTAATCCTGACATCTCTTAAATTTGATGAGTACTAAGTGAGAAATGTTTTAATTAGATCTTGTGTTCACATACTATTTGTATAACAGATGGCACTACCATCGGCTATAATTTATTTATTAATGTGTTTATTCACTATGAATGATCCCTAAAAATTGTTTAGCTTTACAATAATTATTAAAAATATTTGCCGTAAAAAAATATATTATTTTAATGATATACGTAAATAGCTTTTCTTACTCTGTAGTGACATCTAGAGATAAAAAGAGTCCTAATAATCATAATTTAAGAAGCGTCATCTATCTTTGCAGTTGCTAAAAACACATACGGAATGACACGTACAATTTGTTTTGGTGTCACTGTAGACGCTATGGTATTGGTTAATTTCATGTGCATACTTTGTTTTAACCAATAACAAAGACCTTTTATTTACGTCCAAAAAAAATATAAGTTAATAAGTGGCCAAATAGAACTAACTAACTTGTGTAATTTCGTTTTAGACTCGTGTTTCTACTGTGCAAGTTTACGATAACAAAGTGCATTTAATGTGTAGTGCATTGTAAAATGACCTAAATTGTGATTGAAGAACATTATTCCAGGTGTAAGTTAAGACAAAACACTAGGAGTTTAATGAAAAGCGATGTGATACTCTCCTTGGCAGTGTTCTAAGATTGTGTTCATATCGCCAAAGTTTCATAATAGTGGCCCTGTTCAATGATAAAAACTGAGATGTCTACAAAACCAGCAAATCAGAAAAGAAGGTGAGTACTTAGTTTGTTTCTTTCTTTTCACTTAACCTATGAACTAAGTTTGTTTACTTTATTAAACTGCTTTTTTCATAACATTTTCCTTATAACGTAGTTTTCTGTGAGGTTCGAACTTTCTCTTATTGGTTTTGAGAATAATCTTTCATTCATAATTTCTATAAAAGGTTTTTTGGGATCAAGTTCGTAAACTAGCTAGCGAATCAAACTAAAAACGAAGAAATAGGTCACCATATTAATTAGTACTTACCTACTTACTGTGATCTTTGTTTGTTTGTTAATTGCTCCGGTTTGGGAAGGTTTCTTTATGTATGTATATATATATATTAAAAGTCTAGTAAAACAACCTCACTAATCTTAATCTATTCTCTACAGATAGTGGAGTTATAATAACTTGACTAGTAAACCAATAAGAGTTATGTTTTGCATCATTGTGCACTTTACTGACCAAAAAATACTTGAAGTCAATATTGTAGTGCATTATTTGTGACATATTAAATAATCTAAGTTACATTATACAGTAACATACTTCAGACAAATCCATTCATCAGATATTGTTAACTTAATCTATAACACAATATTTGTGTTTGATTTTTTGACAGAATATAAACCGTTGCATTTTATGCTTAACACAATCACTTTTTTTTTTATTTCAGTATGGTTAATACTAATAACCAGTCTGTAATCTGAACCTATATTTCAACAGTGAGGACCGATATTATCTACCTTCAATAACAGTATTCCGGGAAATAATGCCCGATGAATTTAAAAATTGTGTAATTCAAAGCAATGAATTTTGTTAAACTATTCTTTAAATATTTAGATAGAAATGTCGGTATTGGTCATCGTAGCTCAGTGGTCAGAGCATTCCCTCGTGAGAGAAAGGCTGTTTGTTCCCCTTGTTAGGGAAAGCCTGTGGGTTCGAGTTACACCGACATTCAGTTTTTGTGATTGTTTTATGACCAGTAGACGCCCGCAGCTTCGCCCGCTTGACAAATTATATGTGCAAAAACCTTCGTCGAGAACCACTGTATCCATTGCTTTTTTAGGTTAGGGAACAGAAAAAAGTCTGACGATGCCAGATCAGGTGAATAAGGTGGATGCGGTAACAGTTCAAAGCCACAGTTGTGAATTTCTGCCATTGATTGGACAGATGTGTGAACACGAGCGTTATCTTGATGAAACAGGACTTTTCTTCTGATCATTCCTGGACTTTTTTCTTTTATTTCCTCTCGTAAACGACGTAGTAAGGTGCAGTAATAATCAGAGTTTATAGTCTGACCCCTTTCAAGATAATGAATCATAATCACACCCTTCGAGTCCCAGAATACTGAAGCCATCACATTACTTGCCGACAAAATCGACTTAGCCTTTTTGGGGGGTGGTGAACCAGGTCTTTTCGACTGTTTTGATTGTTGTTTTGTTTCCGGTGTACAGTAATGAACCCATGTTTCGTCCATAGTAACAAAACGATTCAAAAAATCACATTCATCAGCTTCAAATAACTCCAAAAGTCGCGTGCAATAGTCAATCGCATCCTTTTTTGCTCAACTGAAAGCAGTCGCGGAACCCACCTCGCAGACACTTTGTGGAAACCCAACACGTTCACTATTATGTTTTAAGTACGTTCATAAGAGATGCCTATAATCTCGGCTATCTCTCTAATATTCAATCAGCGGTCTCCCATAATTAAGTCGAGTATTTTTTTAACATTTTCGTCAGTAGTGGACGTCGAAGGCCTTCCAGAGCGGGGTTCGTCTTTTACACTCTCTCTACCACGCTTGAATTCTGCTATCCATTTTTTTACGAATGAATATGAAAGAGCGCTATCCCCTAATGTACTGACCATATCATCATGAATGGCTTTTGATTACAGTCCATGGAGGTACGCTGCTCGATTTGCTCCATTTGCGGAAATGATGTCAGATTGCTTTGTTAATAAATTTATAAAATTAAAACTAATTATTGCACACGTTTCAAACTTCACACAATTAACAGGTCTGAACTGAACTAAATAATGTGGGTAGATTTGATTTTTAGAACTAAATGTTAGGCCGACTACTTTTCAATCCACACTCGTATTAAGTGACGTGTTTACCATACAACACAGTGGCAGTACTGTTTAAATAGACTAATATTAAACCTATTTACTGTAGATAAAAATGTAATTCATTTAATTATTATATTTTGGTGTGCTATCAACATTGTAATTATGGATGGTGTGGTGGCACTGTTTTATCATTCTAAAATAAGTAAAATTACTCATTACTACATAATTAATTAATTGTTAATTTTATTGCATGACGCATACAACAGAGGTGGTACTTGAAATTGGTGTCTTTGAAGGAACCCATCTAGACGTATATTATACGCCTGCATATCGCTAGGCGTTTAGTTGCGCACTTCTGTTTGTTCCGTTTTAGCTGGGTTTCACATAGATAGCACAAGGTCTGAGTTTGAGACTAAAAGGCGATGTATTTAATTGCTTGCACTAGAAAAAAAAATTTAAGCAACTCGTCTTGATACTGATCAAGACGAGTTGCTTAAATTTTTTTTTTAGGTGAGGTTTACTGGAGTCTCTAAGGTCTTGATATGATGAATCCCAATGGTTTTTTTACGTGGTTGGAAATAAATGCATTTACTCACTTCGCCTCCTCACTGCGGGCTCAGCATGACGGCTTCGTGTGGGACTATCGGTCTTTGGGACGGAATACGGGCCAGACTACCCTATAAACATCCACGGGTTTTCTCCTTCGCCTTAGCCGGGTAACCGGATAGGCAAAATCTGTTAAGCTACGGCAGCTATCCCAATGAGGATAATTAACAATTTTCGTTGTCTAATCATACTGAACATTCTGAAACTCCACTACAAAGATTTCCGGATAACAGGAATATTTCTTCCGTCCAGGAGATAGTCTGAGACTCCAGTGTAAACTACACTTGCCCTAAGATCATGGCGGCCGTCGACTTGTCATTCAACAGTTTCAACCAGTGATATCGCAGACAATTTCGGTCACATGACCAAACAATACATCATTGGCTGTGTGTGTCGATCAACTGAGGACGACCGTAGCTATTGTATGACCTTTACACATCCAGACTTTAAAGCAGCTTCTTATTGCCTGAAGTTTTCCTGGAACCAAATGCAATTCACTGACATGATTTACAGGGTTCTGTACCTAAAGGTTAAAACGGGAACCCTATTACTGAGTCCGTCTGGCTCCAGACTGTATCTCATGAACCGTGGTAGTGAGAAAGGTGCAATTTTCACAGATGATGTATTTCTGTTATTTAATATTTAGGGGGCTCCCATAGAACAAATGTAATTTGTTTTGCCATTTTTGGTACGGAACCCCTCGTGGACGAGTCCGACTCGCACTTGGCCGATTTTTATTGTAAGTAAATCCGAAGTCCGTAATGTAAATTCAAATAATTATTGCTATCGTTAACCAACTAGGTATTAACCTATAAGTAGAAAATAGGTAGTAACCATGTAGTTTTGATTTGGTTTCCCAGGTTGCTAATATCCTGGAATCCTATAGATACTTGGATCGAATAGGTTCCCATAAAATACTAACAGGGCCATGGTTTCATCTTAACAAATTCTGTCAAATCAGAAGTAACAATCATACAGTAGGTACCTACCCACCTCTTGCGCAAGTCAGTCTTCATTTAAATAGGTCAATGCGTTGAAATAGCAATTGAAATAGCGTTCAAACGCCATGCGTTTTGTTACATTTACTCATTTTTCAGGTACACAAAGTCGGATACAAATATCGTTTTGAAATTAATTGGTAACGTTACCGTTTGTACCATGTACGTACAGTCGGCCCCAAAAGTCGCTGAACACATTCAAACTTCCAAAACATCTGAACACTAAAAATGTCATAAGTCAGTGACGCAACAAGAGAACAAAATAAACTCAACATACAAAAGATCCATAAAAAGCTGAGCACTAGTATTCCAAAAGTAGCTGAACATCATTAACATCATTAACAAATCATATTTTCAATGTTGTTGCCTGTTAATCTAATTTTGGTGTTCTTGATGTAACACGAATTTTGGTCTTTTGACATGTAGGATAATTTGAGAAAAGTTTTAAAGCTAATATTAATTTCCATTGGTGCAGTGCTCCCTATACCTAGGTTATGGGCACAGCAGGAAGTACTGCAAGAGTACCGAGCCCACGTGCAGCCACTGCGGCAGCCTTCATATGAAGGCCAAGTGCCCCGAGCTGCAGGTGGGAACACAAACTTCCTGGGGCCTAAGTCGCGTAATGAACGTAAAACGCCATGCTACTGCTATACTACTACGTTGTAACTGCAATTGGTCAAAAAATTTGTTGTGAGTTTAGCAGGCTACCAGCCTGCTAAACTCACAAGCAACGCGCCAGGGTGGCGCCAGAAAGGCATCAAACCGAATGACTGAAGAGTACAATCATCATTAGGTTAAATTGGATTTAGTTACTCCGAGTACTTCCCACCTAAATTCTGGGCAAATTTTTGTTCCCCCTGCAACACCTCCCATCACAAGTTCCATTCGCCTGCAAAAAAAATTCCGGGAATTCTCATCCCGCAAAAATTCCCAAGATTCCCAGTACCCCAAATCTCGGAAACTAAGCATCCCAGGTAAATTTTAGCCTCATTTTTCCGGCCCATGTAAATATTTGAACGCCATCATCCCGCAAAAATTTTCTTCCCAATTAAGTATCATCCAACATTCCACAAAACTAGAAGCCCCTATATCCCGGTAACGGAGCTTCCCAGCTCAATTCTGAGCAAATTTCTGTTCCTCCGCACCCCAGCAGAGACGTATTCTATTCGCCTCCAAAAAAAAATCTTGGGAATTCCCATCCCACAAAAATACCCAAGATTCCCAGTACCCGATATCTCGGAAACTAAGCATCCTAGGTCAATTTTGACTTCATTGTCGAACCCCCCTTGAATCCACCGCAAGTAATAAAATTCCATCTCTTCCCATAAAAAAAAACCCAATTCCCATCCCACTTCCCAAAAATGTTCTATTCGTTTCTATGTTCCCCTACACATCTAGGTTCTACGAGTTGGTCTGGGGGCTATATCCTGGTAATACAACATCAAACCCTCCCCCCTCACACGCTGCTATGTTGCAGTTTATTGCCAGAGGGCGTCAGCGTAACTTGCTACGCCGACGATACCCTCGTCACGGCGCGGGGAGCAACGCACCAGGAGGCAACACTCAAGGTTACGACTGGGGTTGCTGAAGTCGTGGGTCGGATACGGCGGCTGGGACTGGACGTGGCACTGAATAAGTCCGAGGCTCTGTGTTTTCACGGACCTCGGCGCGGGCCACCTCCAGGATCCAGCGTAAATGTAGGGAGCGTTAGCATCGGCATCGAGCCCACAATGAAGTATCTGGGGCTCGTACTCGATATCCTGTGGAACTTCGGACAACACTTCCGAAGTTTGGTCCCCAAAGTGACGGGGGTGACAGCCGCGCTTTCGCGACTGATGCCCAACATAAAGGGACCCAACGCTTCCTGCAGGAGACTGTATCTGGGGATCGTGTGGAGTATGCTCCCGTATGGGTGCCGAGACTGACGGGCAACAACGCTGCTGTTTTACACAGATCGTTGAGGACCTTGGCCGTCAGAACTATAAGAGGGTACTGCTTTATCTCCCTAGAGGCTGCATGTCTAATAGCCGCGACCCCTCCATGGGACCTGGAAGCGAGAGCCCTTGCGTCATTGTTCCAATGGCACAAGGAGGCGCTGGAATGGGACCACAGGCCTGCGTCCCGAGAAATCGAGGCTCAGCGGTCCGAACTCCGCCAGGATCTCATGGAGACATGGAAGGTGCGACTTCAGCAACCAAAGTGGGGAACCACCACCATCGCGGCGGTGAGACCGATCATGGAGGAGTGGCTGCAGAGGCAGCACGGTGGCCTCACGTATCGTGCGACACAGATCATCACCGAGCACGGAAACTTCGGTGAGTATCTGTTTCGCATGCATCGTGAGGACAGACCCGCGTGTCAACACTGCGAGACTTCCGGCGTAGACACGGCATTCCACACGTTGGTGGAATGCTTAGCATGGGCGAGTCAGCGCCGGGACCTCGTTGTGGGCCTGGGCGTAGATACGCTCTCGCTGGAGACCATGCTACGAGCCATGGTCTCTAGCGAGAGTCAGTGGAATGTGGCCGTTTCCTTCTGCGAGCAGGTAATGCTCGTGAAGGAGGCGGCCGGTAGGATGAGGGAGCGTACCCTGCCCGCTGAGTTCCGAAGTGTGCGGCGAGGGCGCCGCAGACGTGACTACGCCCAGGACCATCGACCTCCATGATCGGGGCCTGAGGACGATGGATTAGCAACTAGTATACGACGAGTATACGAGGCCGCCTCTGCAGTCCCATCTCCTTGTCCAGCGTTCTGGAAGACCCTGACGCCCTGTTATCCCGTTACGCGACTTAGGCCCCAGGAAGTCTGTGTTCCCACCTGCAGCTCGAGGCACTTGGCCTTCATATGAAGGCTGCAGCAGTGGCTGCACGTGGGATCGGTACTCTTGCAGTACTTCTGTGCCCATAACCTAGGCATACGGAGCACTGCACCAATGGAGATTAATTTTAGCTTTAAAACTTTTCTCAAATTATGCTACATGTCAAAAGACCAAAATTCGTGTTACATCAAGAAAACCAATTAGATTAACAGGCAACAACATTGAAAATATGATTTGTTAATCTACTTATGATGTTAATGATGTTCAGCTACTTTTGGAATACTAGTGCTCAGCTTTTTATGGACATTTTGTAGTTGAGTTTATTTTGTTCTCTTGTTGCGTCACTGACTTATGACATTTTTAGTGTTCGGATGTTTTGGAAGTTTGAATGTGGTCAGCGACTTTTGGGGCCGACTGTAGCATGTACGTACATAATGGAGTAGGTATCTATGATACCAGAGTTCCAAAATAACAATAAACTTATGAATTTGATAATACTGAACTTTAGCTGTGTTGCGTGTTGTTTAGTGGCACAATCAAATTGAATTCGAATTAGAATTGAAATTTGGAATGATATTGATTGAATAATGTGACCTGATTTACACACACATGCTGTACACACAGCCTTTATGCTCTACTTTTCGTGATCACTCACACAAATATGCAAAGCTCAGCTTACGCCTTTTTACCTATACCCAGGAAGGAAATAACTTGCGTACTCTGCGTATTCATCCAATTTTAGTTTACTAGTTCAGAAATGGAAGGCAACTGTAAAGTAAAACTCTCAAGCGGATTGAGATCGTTTGACTCGCCAAGGTGAGGGGTGGCATTTACAGGCCAGTGACCCTTACTCATTGAACTTCTTCCAAGACTATCACCAGCATAGTGACGGTCCATACTGACGAACTTATTATTAAAATTATAAATAATTAAATATTTTTGGACATTCTCACACAACGTCATCTAGCCCAAACTAAGCTATAAAGCACAAGCTATCGAATTTAGACAACTGATAAACATACGTATATGTATATTTCTAAATACATACTTAATATACATAGAAAACACCCAAACTCTGATACAAATATTTATGGATCACACAAATTTTTGATTCGACCCGGGAATCGAACCCGAGAATCCGGAGTCAAAAGCCGATGCACTATCGACCGCCAGTAGATACCATCATTAGAATCTTAAAAAAAACTTAATAAAAAAAAAAACCTTGCTGTTTTAGTTATCTTTGGCTAAATCACAAAAAAAAATATCTACACATCATATCTATTTTAAATTGGACTTCAAAACCGTGAGACTTTCATTTAAACTGACGTTATAATCGTAGCCTTCAAGATCCACCTTCATTCGAGGGTATTATGTATAATAGGATGCAATTGTCAATCAACCCATAATCCAAACATTATGACATCATTGATCCGAAATAAGTGGCTCGCTTCACATCATGAGCAATCAAAGTAACACTATCATCGAACTTAAAATGATTATACATAACCGATAAAGAAACAATAATAATATCTACTATGACGACTTGATAACTTTAATAGCTATTATAATTCTAGTTCTCCATCTTTTCGTAAGATGTCGTTGTATGCTGTACATCATCGTACTGTTAAAATTTGTATGTAATACATGTACAGGGTGTATAATTCAAATGGGTCAGTATAGGAAAGTTAAAAACTATAAGACATACGTAGATTTATTTTTATGCAACGTGTCATCAATTTTATTATATACTAGCTGATCGCCGTGGTTCCGCCCGCGTGATATTACTATAGTTTTCGCGTTCCCAATTCCCGTGGGAACACATTGCTGGGATAAAAGGTAACCTATGTTACTCGGGCATAATGTCAGTGAAAGATTTATTACTAAATTGATGACGTCGTTCCTAAGAAGATCTTCGTACATTATGTCTTACAGTTACAGACATTCCCACACTGACCAATTTGAATGTAACACTGTGCATAGTCTATTGCATTATAATATTATGTACGACAATATAGTAGGTACTTTATTTGAACAAGAAAGACTTAAGTTAACAAAATTATGTCATATTTTACTACCATTTGATATGATAATTGTAGGGAATCTCTTACTGGAACTATATTATGTTTAAGTTTTTCATGGAAGCCTCTCAAGTCGTCTCGATTATGATTTTTAATACTTATTTTATTCGTAAACTTAAATAAAGACAAAGAAAATAATCATTGGCTTTTGACGTCAATAATAGCATCTAGATAAGACCCCGTTACAACACACGTCTCTCTGTTAGCGAGAAAGGAAGTAATAAAACAAAGTGAAGTGTTTCTGCGCATACGAGGTACTGTCTTTTTTTATCCTTCGATACATAGATCTGTTATTAATTGTATCGAATAACGCACACAAACAACTGAAAGTACCAAATCGATGGATGGATGAATATTAGGATGGGTGACCATTTCTTAAGACATTTTGAGACCCCTCCGTGCCTCGGAGAGCACGTTAATCCTTCGATCCCGGTTGTCATACAAACATCTATGGCAGTCGTTAGGGGTAGTTGGAGCCCTAAAACAAAAATCCGACCAGTTGACAGGAGTTTTGATAGCGCCCACAGGTTGTGAAGGTCAGATGGCAGTCGATCCACGGAAAGTATCGTAAGTTTAGCCGAATCGTAGTTAGACTGGAAAGCTGACTCAACTGGGTTGGAAAAAGGCTCGGTGGATGATGATGATCGATGAATGGAGTAACCTGGATTTCAGAACTCCCTGTTGAGGGGGATGAACAGACGAAAGCGGCATTAACAGGGTTTGATCCAGGGCCTACACGTTAGCCTCAAGTAGGACGGTAGTGCTTATCTACCCGGTTTAGCTGGTCCGTTCGAAAAGCATAGCCACCTTCAAATGATATTTAAAAATAGATTCTCATCTACGCATCATTCTCAAAGCATTAATGATTACTTGATCACTTAGTAAATTAGAAGCAAGTGCCGTCTTAATCATTAAATTCCAATAGCAACAAAGTGATCGTTATCAGTACTATTGGAATTACGCATTGATAATGTTTAAATTAAACCATTGTTTCCTATGAGGCGCTCTATCCACTCGTCGATGAATTTATTTAGCATAGAGGCCAAGGTTGGTACAATATCCAATAGGCCAACATCACCAACTTTGTAATAAAAATTCAGTCTTTTCTTGTCTTTTTTTTGAAGTTACATTTTTAATAAGATGCTTTTTATTGAAACCACTAAAAATAATCAAAATTAGGTATATGTAACAACAATATCCGTAAGTACACTGCTCCAATTAGGTAAAGGAGAATGCACAGTAGTCGTTTCTTTTTAAAAACCTAAATAAAAAGTGTATGGCTACCTAAGTAAATTGATAAATCATATAATATTTTTTTAACAATCTTTTAGTTCACTCGAACAAAATCGTATGTGGCGTTTAAACTTTGATTTTTTTTTATTGTCTTACTCTAATGCACTACGTCGGACTGGATGTCGTGATTCGAATTTTACGATCCTGGATTAATCCAGAAATGGTTAGTACCTATATCTTATTCAATTAAGTTTTGTATTCAGTACTTGTAACATACTTGAAATGTATGTGTAAGAGTAAATTAGTATATTATGTTATGTTCCACAATATTGAATAGATAATGTTATGCTGAGATGTCATGGCCCAAGATTTTGTGTCGCCATTGTAATTATAATTAATTACCATGGCGACCATGCATTATATAGAGTTATAATATAAAGATTGATGTGTAGGTATCTAGGTAGGTATTACATTTTCAGGGTTATTTATAAGTGTGTTGGAACTATTACTTCTATATTATTTGAATTAAATCCATGTTCATCCATGTTACGATTAGCCCTTTTTGGACAGAATTGATTTGGCGGATTGATGGACATTGGCTACAAAACTAACCTCTAATTTTAACGGCAAAACAAAGAATGAGAGAAATCCCCATAAAATAACAGAATATTTTTTGTTTCCTATGAAAGTACGATATCAATCCAATTTAATATCCGATTTTCCCTGTCATACAAAGTTATTTGTTACGAAACGGCGGTCCATTGTAAAGTAGGCAATCTCCTTTGAACTGATTATCGTGTCGGCCATATTTAAACGATAGTGTCAGTAGTGTAACAGAAATCGTGCAACATACACACTATACACAGCTAATTCGCCTTTGATAATATGTATATTTGGATCAATGTATTCTGTTTTAGTGGCCTTCTGCTCCAAATTTTACGTAATTCTACAACTTATTTACATAGCAATAGAAAATTTCTATAATATAATTGTCTCAGTACTTAAAATCATGACGTTTCAGCGAAACAACATTTGATACAATACCTTTTATATTAAACGTTGTTTTTTCAATTTCCTTACATAAGAAATTCAATTAACATTTTTTTGTTTTGGAACAGCTGGACCGATTCTAACAGAATTTCAATAGCAGATAGCTGCGGTTATGAGGAGTAAACTTGTATTCCTGTGGGATTTGGGGACTAGAAAAAAACAACTCGGGCGCAGCTAGTCTTTCATAAATTTATCTATCTATTATAGTACAATATCCCACTGCAGAATATTGCGCTCATCGAGTATTTGCTAAAAACTAATTTTTTACTCATATTTACGATTAGGAGAATATATACCTACTAGGTTGCCTATAAAAATGTGGCCGCTAGTAATTTTAATTAAATTATTGTTAATTGATTTTGGGGACAAAATTTCGCTCACTTGTTTTTTAAATAAAATATCGTCCACTTCACGGCAATATATATAAAGACTCTGAAAAACCACGGTTGCCGTTGTGCACTTGACCGCACCTCTTCGCAGCCAGGTGTAAACAGATTTTGATGCATTTATGCGTTCATAACGTGCATTTATTATTTATATATCAAATTAAAGCTATTTCTTTTCTGTTCATTATCATATACGATTGCTTAATTAAATCTGGCCGCAAATAAGGGTTGCTGGCTGTTAAAGATGGTAAATATTTAAGGTAGAGTGAAAGACAGTTAACGCGCAACATCATTAGTCAGACGAGGATAGCGATTGCCAGCTGTACGACGCTTTTAAGCCATTAATTGCGCATGCGTCCAATGCTAGTGTTCTCAACCACCGATGCAAACAGTAGTAGGGACGACTTAATAAATACTCCAAAAGAAATGTACTATGTGTAAATGTGTAAAAAACTACTAGCGGCCACATTTTTATAGGCAACCTGGTAGGTATATATTCTCCTAATCATAAATATGAGTAAAAATTTAGTTTTCAGCAAATACTCGATGAGCGCAATATTCTGCAGTGGGATCTTAGACTAGTTAGATAGGCTTTTAATTTAATTTAACTGATTTATGTTGCCAGATGACTAAAATACCGAACAAAATTGCAAACATTTAATAATTTGTTTATTTATTTAATATAAAAGGATTTCTTTTTCTGGATATCGTTTATTTTAATTTAAAAAATCTTGATCTTAAAAATCTGGATATTGTTTGTCTGGATATCAATTAACGGTATTTCAAAAATTTGTGTTTTAAAAATTGGGCTTTCGGATTTTGTGCATTTAGATTTTGTGTGTCTGGAACTCATTCATCTGGATTCTAAAACGTCGTACAAATGAATAAATGGGCAAATGAAATTCGGAGTTGCGATTATATGGCAAACAAAACTTCGGAATTTGTAAAAACGGGATTATGAAAAAATGTCCAAACGTTTTCGGGATTATGATATTCGGAATATTAAAATTCGGGATTAAGATAGGTAACCCTTATAAAAATACAATGTTTGTAATTTAACTTACTTTGGCGTGTCTGTCTGTCCGTAGTGTGTATTGCGATAACCCACGTATTCCTTGACTTGTTGATTGCGCGGCCATCTTATAAACATATTATCATCAAACTATCGACGCTAATCTGCCTGTCAAAGGAATTTAAACTCCCACCACACGTACTATTCTATAAAGTGGTTAGTGTTGACAGATGGAGGACTTAATTCTATTACTGTCTGTCGGTAGATATTAAAAATAATCTCTATGTTACATTGGTTTTTGTTTAATTTTTTTCAAACAGTTTCCCACAAACAGATACTTAAATGTTTTGTTTTTTCCCACTTCAGATATTCTGGTATTTAATTTAGTCAGACAAGCTCTTTTTTTTGTTCTCATTTTTTTGTATCAAGAATAAAATAGGTACATTTTTTGTAATATAGTGTTTGATCTGAATACATATGTTGGAATATTGTGAAATAGTACTGAACTGAAGTAATTCAGTTAAAATTAATTCTAATGTTATCTACCTACATAATCTAATCATTCGATTATCCGATCTACAATGTTGCCTGAAGAAGCTGCCTCGATATCTTAAGCTCCCTAAAGAGATATTACACTATAAATTGAAAAAAAATCCAGCCAAGTGAGAGTCAGTCTCGCGCTCAAAAGGTTCCGTACTCCAACGTCAAAAAAACCACGATTGTTGTATGGAAACAACGTTTTATTGTAAGTCCGCGGCCCAAGGCCGAGACCGCCCCTACGTCCATTGCCGGGCGTCTCTGGTACGCACCAGGAGGTATTTCCAGTGGCGACGGTGGATGGGAGTCTCCTTAAATATTTAGATTCAACAGAAATACGATTACGATAACGATTCACGAAATACAACCTGGTGACAGACGGACGTATGGTCAGCGGAGTCTTAGTAATAGGGTTCCTGTTTTACCCTTTGGGGACGGAACCCTAAAAACTACTAGAGAAACCATAGCAACACTTTGATCATTCCGATCATGGCTGACGATTGCTTATCTTTATTCGATACTGTCAGATGTAGATGATAATCTTAGTAGTATCTGCATATTACCAGGACTACTTGTTACTACCGGCGCGGAGGTGTATGAAAAGTTTCAAATGTCAAATTATTAGCTACCAAGTCTCTCCTCTAAATGACGAACGGATGATTGAAAGTAACAGCTCCCTGTAAATTGGAAGATATCTAATCATCACATAATCGAAGAGTTCTGTCGACATTGAAGGGCACGTGAGTTTGACGTTCAACATTTACAAGAATATGAAGAGGTGTATTTGAAAAAATACCAGTAGTTCAGGTCACAAAAATAGATTAGATTACGTTTAGGTATACAACAAAGAGAGTAATACGGTTATGATTGGTATGGTATATAGGCCCAGAACAGGATGTTGAATTTGTAGGGGAAAACTTCCAAATAATACGTTCACAGCTTCAATATTTTGTTAAGCAGTGACTGTTGTCCATTAGTCAATTCTCTTTGATACATCTTTTTTTTTAATCCGCTGCCCTGTGTCGCTGCTGCATCTACGTCCATTGCCGAGCGCCTCTGGCAAGCACTAAAAGAATTTCCAGTGGTGCCTGGGTTGATACATCTTTGGACAGTGCATTTATCGGTTCTAGTTAGAGGTGTTACGGGCAGTTTCGCTATATTCTTATTCTTAGTAATCATAAACTTTGTTCTCCGGGAATCAAGGTTAACAGGTGGATAGGTACTGGTATCCTACAGAATGTTATATTGTGAATGCAAGCCCCTGATAATGTAAAAAACTCCGTGCATTATCCATTTCATTTGAAATAATTGTAGATATTTTTTTTTTTTTTAGATCGATAAATTGACGCCACCCGCCTGATGGTAAGCTGTGGCGACGTCTGGCAATTGCGGGCGACTCTCATAGTACACAGGAATACTATAGAGAGTGGCCATCAACTTGACGACACAGTAATGTGCTTCTTCACGCTTCGCTTAAAGAACCCAGGGTTATATGTTAGAGGAAACACGTGCGCAGGCAGGGCGTTCCAAGCCACCATCGTTCGGCAGAGAAACGAACGTTTAAAACGCTCGGTTCTCGCGAAGACGGTTTCCACGGTATGAGAGTGACATCTCTGCCCGGCACGCGTTGTACGGAATCGGAAGGGAGAGGGTGGGATCAGGTTGAAGAGCTCTTCAGAACACTCACCGTGTTAAATACGGTAGAACGCGGCCAAGGAAACAATTGTTCGGCGCTTGGCTAGCGGCTCAAGACTTCCCGTTACCTCCGGACAGTCTATAATGCGAATAGCGCGTCGCTGCATAGCGTCGAGTGCGTCCAGCAAATACTTCGCGGAGCCGTCCCAGAGGTGAGAGCAGTATTCGACGCAGGGTCTAATTTGCGTTCTGTACAGCAGACACCTCTGGTGCGGTGTAAAGAATCGCTTTACCTTGTTCAGTATTCCTAGTTTCCGCAAAGCTAGCCCAATACATCTCTCAATGTAATTTGTGTTATTGAGCTCTCGACGAACCTCTATGCCAAGGATGTCTAGATTGTCCTACATTGGTAATAATGCATTCTGAAGAGTGGGTACGGGAAGGAAAGGGGATTTTTTCGCTGTAAATGCACACGCCTGTGTTTTGTGGGCATTGAACTCTGACCAAGTTCTCGGTACCCCATTGGGAAATACTGTCGAGGTTTCGGTCGAGATCAGCCACGAGTTGTCGTCTCTCCTCCTCAATCTCAGATCGCCCCGCCGTTGGACGAACCGAGTAACTTCCGTGTAATTGCTGTCATCTGCATAGCAATGAATGTTCCCGAGGAATAGCAAATCATTGATATGCAGAAGAAAGAGAGTTGGTGACAGTACGGACGAGAAGCCTGGCCATCGCAGAGGACCGCACTCGGCGCTCATTTAAAAAGCTGACAATCCAGCTGCACAGTTGAGAAGGTAGACCATATGCCTGAAGCTTGGAAAGGAGCGAAGCATGCCAGACCCTATCGAAAGCTTTGGCGATGTCCAGGCTAATAGCCAACGACTCGCCTTTACTTTCCATAGCCTCACCCCATACATGCGTGACGAATGCCAGGAGGTCACCCGTTGATCGTTTTGGCCTAAAGCCATATTGTCGATCATTGATTAGCGAGTGATCCTCTAGTTATCGCATGAGCTGCTTATTGATAAGGAGCTCAAGCACCTTGCAAATGACTGAGGTGACAGCTATGGGTCGATAGTTGCCTGGAACGGATCGATCCTCTTTCTTGGGATCGGTTGTACGTACGCCTCTTTCCAGACCTCCGGCACGAGCCCTGTAAAGTATGACAGGCGGTATAGACGCGTTAATACTGGAGACAACTCAGCAGCACATTTTCGTAGCACCACCGCCGGAATGTCGTCAAGGCCACTGGCTTTCCGCGTGTCGAGTGACCGCAGCACTGCCCGTACATCACATTGCCTGATAACAATATCAGGCATAGTGTGGCCACCGTCGTCGACCCGGGAATTAGCCGCAAAGAGGTCTGCAAGTATGTCCGCCTTCTCTTGGGCTTTGTGAGCCAGTGATCCATCAGGATGTCGCAGTGGTGGCAGCGAGAGTTAGCAAAAATTAGACTACACGGCTTTAGCCAGTTGCCAGTATCCACGGCTGCCCGTGGGATGGGATGTGAGCTCCTGACAAAGCCGCGCGACGCGCTGGGCATCCGCTCTCTTGAAGGCCCTCTTGCTGAACCTAGTGGCCCTATTGTACGCTGCTTTGAGGCGGTTCACGTTCGGGTCACGTGCCGCCCAAGCCCTGACCCAGCCGCGATATGCCGACTGATTTTCTGGACAGCTTAGGCACATTAACGCCCGAACCAGGGGCGAGCTTTACGGATACTGGCGACATCAGTGAAAGGGATATAATATTCTATCCCTAGACTGATCTCGCCAGCAACGGCAGCAGCGCTATCTGAAGGCGCCTTCCCTACAAAGCAGCGCTGGCTCCACGGGACGGATGCAAAGTAATCGCGGAGACCGTCCCAGTCTGCCGACGAGTTGTGCCATAGCCGTCGAGTCATTTGCCCAGCACGAGCAGCGCGGTGACACTTGCAAGCTGGTGTGCACCACACAGTGGTCGGAAGTGCCCAGTGGGGTGCATACCGACACACTGTACTGGGCTGGGTGACTCGTCAGCATTAGATCCAGCAAGGCGGGCGTGTGGTCTGATCTGTCAGGTATCCGGGTGATCCCCTGTACCATCTGGGTCAGCCCGTGGGAAAGAGCGAATGCATGGACGGTTCGTCCCGCATGATTGTTCCTAAGGGACTCCAGCCACTCAACGTGATGACCGTTAAAGTCCCCCAGGAAAACCAGGTCAGCGTTCGGGAACCGCACCTCGCATCGTCAGCCATTTCGCTGAGGTATTCGAAAAGCCTTGTTGTCCTAGTGTCCGCTGTGTGGGAGCGGTAGACGCACACGTAGATCTGGCTCATAGAGCCAGGATCCACGTGCAGCCAAAGGACGGAGTAGAAGGGGTTCCCTAGACAGCGCTACCGGCGCGGCGGCGGCTGCAAACATCCGCCCTAACGAACACGCGCACGCCGGCTTTGTCGCGGAATTGTTCCTCAATGACATAACCTGGGTAACAGAGGTAACACGTGTCGTCAGGGCGGCGGCGCGGCGTATCTGTGTCTCCGTTTGGAACATCACAGAAGGCCGTGCCGTCTCTAGGTGATGGTGGACGGTGTCGAGATCCGCATGGAGTCCGCGGATATTCGCGAACTTCACCTCAAAAGAAGACAACTTTGTGGGGTTTCTAGGGGCCGCTGTGTCCGTCTATTAATTTGTTGCACTGTCATGGTGAGATATGGGGAAGCGTGAAGACGGGGCGTTATTTGGTGCGACAGTAAGTGACAAAGTGCAGAGGCTAGCTTCGTCAAACATACGTTATCTATCATACAATTTAGTTATTATCAAGTTTTTGCTTATACGCCTTTATCCACGACAAAGATAAGAGGATCTTGGTTAATAACAGTAGCTCGGTATTGTTGTACCTCGATGGACTGTTTTATCGTTAACCACACACCGAATGAAAGGTTCCGTTCAAAATGCTCGTCAATGGCATGTGCGAGACATATGCACAAAACTGTCCTGTCGTGGGCGCGGGGTACGAAGATCGTGGATGGAATATGCAGTGTCCTATGTACGATCAGTGGTCAAAGCAATCTGTAGCCAACCAGTGTAGTTATGCTGGTTACAATCAAAATTGTTCAAGTCCCTCGATGCAGTGCTACAGGAATGTGTCGTCCGTTCCTTATCATGATCCGAATCAATACTATTCAGTTCCGAATCAAAATGGGTATCCGTGTCAAGTGAATTATGTGCCTCAAGTAAATTTGATGCCGAATCTTCCGTGTCGTCAGCAACAGCCGTGGGATTATGATTCCATGTGCTTCAACATTGATGGGGAACCGTGTCAATATACTGAGGTCATTGATTTAGAGGATATGATGTAAGTTGGCTTGAACATTAGTTACATACAATTCAATTTTATTAATATATAAAATTATTTTAATATTTTCATACTTGAATAGGTAGTTATAAGACTTAAGGGCCCAGACCGCGCACGGATAAAGTCGATTTTGAGCGACAGCAGCGCTATTGTTGCCCGAATCATCCGACGGGCGGGTGAATGACCCAGAGAGCGCGATTTTGAAAATGTTTTGCGACAAACGTTCCACGTTGAGTTATTGTTATTGAAGTTGAATATTTACAGCATAACAAAAATGTTGAATTATTGGAAATAAACGACTGCCTATTTGTAAAATATTCCATGAGTAGTTTTCGTTATAAAATGATCCTAATTACTAGATAAATAAATAAGAGTAGTTTGAGACACAATTTTTATGATTTTCTATTTATAATAAACAATCAAGAGCAGGTCCGGACTGACCTTTTTGTATTCTACTTACCTAAAATTCCAACTACGAGTACCTATGTATTTATTTGTAATTTTACTACCAAAGTTTATTCTTATTTCGTAAAATTTTCATTCAATAAAATAATTGCAAATTCAGTAGGAAGTACGGTCGAAATAACATCACGCCTTTCCTCGCTAGTGTTTATATCTACGCAAGGAAATGTGCCTATTGCGTAAACTCAAATACTTTTTGCTTACGATCACCTCGCAATCTAAAAAATCTTCTAGGGTTGTACAAAAAATTGTCAATAAATGAAACACAAGTATAAAAATGGTTCATATAATTAAAAGTAAACAAAATATGAGTCGCCACCTAAAAAGCGTGCTAGGGTTGTACAAAAATTAGTTATAAACAAACATGAAATTTATAAATTATTCATATACTTAATTAAACGAAAGTAAACAATAACAAAATATGAGTTTAAGAGTTTCTAATGTTTTTTTCATTTTAATGATTACTGATCAAATTCTGATTTCTACTAATTTGATGATAAAATCAATTGCTATTGCAATGAAAATGTTACCAGCTGCCCGATTCACGTAATAAAAACCGTAGCGTAGTGACTTAAAAATGTCACTTCGCACACTTTTTAACCGACTTAAAAAAAGAAGAAGATTCTCAATTCGCTGTATTTTTTGAACCGATTTTGATGATTTTTTTTTTTATTTGAAAGCTGGTGATCCCGTGTGGTCACATTTTAATTTCATTAGGATCGGACCTTGGGTTTACACCAGGTAACTCTTCAAAATCGTATAGGAATTGTATAGAAATTGAGCTATTGGAAGATTTATGACAATCCAAGACTAGATAAGTAAGTGCGTTAAAAACAGAAAACCAAAAGGCGATTTCTAAGTTTCTAAGTTAAAACGACTTTTGAACTGGCGTGTTTACGTGAATCGACCGGCTGGGTAGTTAAGTTACCTCAGTCTCTTTCAAAATCATTAGACGTTCTTCTCTTTCAAAACACGTAAAGCTCTTTCTTTCCTCTCTTTCATAGCCTCTATGACATTAGGCGGGTCACGAATAGGCATGCTTCGTGACTGCCGAGGATCAACTAATTCTGGAAGGAGGCAATCGTAATAAAATCTAACAAATTTCATCTCCATTTTCTCCTTCCAAAATTTGTCGTCCTTTTCTATAATATAAACTTTCATAGGTACAGTAGCACCAAACCAGATGCCAAGCATGCAAACGTTTCTTTTAGTTATATGTAGCTGTCCCTGAATTTGGAAATACCAGTAATGATTTTTATTTATGACATAACCCTTGGAAGCCTTGTCCTTAACCCAAAAGGTATGTTTGGCCATTGCTTCATCAAGAGTCATGCCAGCTAAAAAATGTGGGCACTTAATTTCAATTAAACCGTTTGCATAAATGCCATCTTGTGTAGTACCAAGAAATTCATATTGATCGTCGACGAACAAACCGCAACCTTGTATACTAATATTCTCTTGAATTTCTAACTGTCTAATTGCAGTTTCTTCGTTTTCGATACCGTACCGTACAGCAGGCAAACTGGAGATATTACTACCATAAACGATTTTACAAACAAGAGCAGCACAACTTGTGCTCTCTCGTTTTTTACAAACTTCCCCGAACGATGATGAGGTTAGTAATTTTCTCCTTGTACTCATCCACTCAGCACTACTTCTTTGCAAATGGGTCGACCTTTCAAGCTCCTCTCTTTCAGCACAAGACAACTTTAAATCAACTAAAAAAGATGACTTGGCTTTCTCATATAATTCTGGACTCAGATCAGGTTTTTCGCAGTTTGGTCCATAGTGAGCGTCTTTCGATACAGCGCTGTGGCTTTTTTTCAATCTTAATTTAGGTTTAGCAATTAAACGGTTTCTACGATTACTATTTTCCACTTTCGCGATCAAAGGATTAGGACTAGATTTAAATATGACTTCATGAGTTTTACTATGAATCGATCCCGTATTAAAAGACACAACAGCAGCTGCGCATCGGCCCGCATAAGAACCACGGGAAGAATAATTTACACGCTTACCCCCAACTAATTTGGCAATTACTCCGTTAAAACTTTCAACTATATTACTTGTGCAATTATGAATTAAACTTCTAGAATGATATGACAGTCTTTTACTTAAAATTTCTACCGCGTCCATTAATCCGCATCCAACAATTGCTGGAAGTAACCCAACAGGTTCTATTCGACGAGTGTCAGGTCTACAAAAATACTCCTTGCAATGTTGGTGATTACCAAATACGTGTTGTGGACCATTTAGAATATCTTCACTAAGATTTTTTATTTTTTCTTCGAATGACTGATTTTGATCCCCCCAATATTTAATCGCGCATTTTACACCCGTTCTTAAACGCAAATACCTTTCTTTTAGGAATTTCCGCAACTCGCAAGGATACTTAGTGTCTTTCGACAATTTCTCCAAGCTATTGCAGTAGTTTCGTAAAAGATGATTTTTGCATTCAATTTTCTCTATTATTAAATTATCGTACGGACGCGAATCTAATATTTTTTTATAAGTACTGGAATCGCCGTCTGCTACAAATTTATTATAAATTACACCGTGATCAACAAAGGAACGTTTAAACCCCTCAACTATTATGGTCGATTCCATCCCGGTAGATGATCCTGAATAATTCTTGAAACAATGGTGTTCCGGGGGCTGACTGTTGTTCTTTGCGGCTCGTGCACAGACTACGCAGTATTTATTTTTAACTCCAAAAAACAATACTTTATTAGTTTTAATGCCAATTATCGCAGCTGCGCCGGATAAGGCGGAAAAATTCTTACCATAAGATCTCTTGCTCCAACAACCGTCAACAGCAACAGATATTAATGGTGTACCATTTTTATCAACACTACCTATAGACACTGCGTACTCCGCTTCTTCCTTGACAGCTTCTGCCATGGAATGTGCTGCTGTCTTTTCCCACCAATCGCAAACCGTATTATTAATTTCATTGTACAATGAAGGTGACATGATTGGTAGGGCTACTGCGGCACTTAATGTTTTTAACTGAGAGTAGCTCCCACCAGATGATATGATACCAGACACAATTTGATGATTCACTTCCATGCTATCTTCTTTCTTTTCAACCAAACACACAGTAAATTTCATATTACACATACTACATTTTATGATGAGTTTTGAGTCCAGACCAACTTTTACTTCACCTATTATACTGAGGTAACTTAACTTACAATCCATTGGACCGTGGTCCCCTATGGCCTGAAGAGCTTTAAAAAAAAAAGAAATATCCACTACTCTACGCCCAACTTCCACTTCATCCACCTTTCCCTCTTGACGGTTGTCAATAACTAGTTCCTGTAAAGAAAGATAATGGCTTGATTTTTATTATAAAAAATAATTCAAAAGGTATGGGCCAAATTTCTTCAAACATAGCTAAGAACTCCCTTAGAATACATCTTTGAAACACAGAACACTAGATCAAAATCTTAAACGTTTTTATCAGTCTTCGTCAATTATGAAAGTGAATAAATAAACATAATAAAAAACTGGTTGCTTGTAAAGTCGGTTTAGAACGATAATTTTATCGGATAACGTCATAATATTATTCTCCATCGCTTGTACTGCGCTCTCGCTTGACCCTAGCGTGACATAATGTGACACTTTTTTGTGCGTGTTGCCGGTGTTCATCGATTTATAAGACGTTATCACGTCATAAATTTCATAAATCCGACTATATGCATAAAAACTCAAAAGGTAAAAAGAAAACAAGTCTACGGTCTTGAATTATGTTACATAAAAATAAATAAGAACACTATTGTAATAAATCGAATTCAACAGTTGAGACCCATTGAAATCCTCACAGGCTCGAAGATATTCCTGACTAGCTAAATATTTCTTTAGAAATAGGCCCCGACTGCTAAATACGCTATATTACAATGGTGTTGTTATTTATTTTTATTACACATTTTCATTTTTTAATCTGTCGGGTTTTAACATTTTTATTGTTTATTTATTTATATTCATAACTGACGAAGACAAATATAAAAGTGCAAAAGAATTCATACAATATTATGTTCGTGATGAACAGAAATTATAAATTTCCTTTACGCTATACGTATTGGTTTTTTATGGCGTCACTTATTCTATGTCACTCGGGCTTAGAAGACAATTCTAATGATACTAAAAACATTAAAATCGGTTCAATAATTTTGAACTTATCGTGCCACAAAGATATATTACTTAGTATACATACACACATACGTACACCAGTCGCGTAAAAGATAATATTTTACAAAAAAAATTCTTGATTTTGGTAAAATACGAGATTTGAACGTGAATTTTCTTTTGAGAAAGTAATTGAGAAGTATGTGTTTGTCTCACAATGAAAATAATAAATATTGCAAAAAAAAACTGTAGGTACTGAGATTTTGTCTTCGCCCATCACTAGCTAGTTTGTTTATTTATGTAACAAGTCTACAAGAATTACGTATAACAACTTACCTCTATACAGCGCGTAGCAGTGTTGCTCGGAGTCTCGGCCTGAAGGTTTTCTTCATTTTCAGTACTGGAAATATTATTCATCAATATCCACTTTTTATTTATTTTGTAATTTTTGTACAACCCTACGCCAGGCACGGCGCGCGCGCGCCCGTGCAATTTCTGATAGGAAACATACCTACTTCCACTTCCACATATTTAGACATGATGAACATGAAAACTAATAATACTGTAACTAATAATAGTGTAAGCAAACTCATTGCTTTGAAATACATAAATATATGAAAACTAATACTATATTATGTAATAAAATTTATTATTATGAAAATTGTTCCTATAGAAATTGACTTTATTACTTATATAGATATTGAAATTACGTAATTATTACCTACTGGACATTGTAATTTTTCTTCTTAGACTGACATACCTAATTGTGTACCTATCTAATTACATGTCAAATCAATATTTACATGCTGTTGTAGGTATATGTCTGAATCAGGCGATCTAAATCATTGTACCTATTTGCTTTGTAATGTACCTACCCTGTTCAAAATGCAAATAGATTATATTATTATTACTACTAAGACATGATAAGCATACACACAAATAAAAGTAATAAAACTAGGATTTTTACTTGACACTAACACAAATCTAGTAAATTTTTTCTAGGTATTTAGGACAAGACGTAGTCAAGTAGGCAGGTAAATAAATAAGTAGGGAGGAACTTACATTTTATTCCGAGATCTTTTGGCTTTCACGTTTTTATAATGCGTACTAAATTTTCTTTTCGCTGGCATGGCACTCAGCAAATTATCCTGCGAAAAGAGACCCTCGATTACCAATTATGTTTATGATACCTATTGCCTTTATCATGTTGAAAAATCTATGTATGTCGTGCAGAGAACTATATACCCCGCCAGTTCATATCTCGAGAAAATAAGGTGGGCAGGGCTTTGATTGTTTCAAGCCTGAATTGATACCTACTTTACAAGGTTCATAAAATGACCTACGCAACAAAGTAAATAATTTTGTATTTCTTACGATTTATATCTAGTTCCATCATGGTTTTCTTTCAGACTTTCATTATATCGGTACTTTCTATTTACTGAAAGTAAATTAGTTATAAAAATATTGTACTTACAGTTTTTCACAAAAAACACAAATTCACAACACGTAATTTTGCTGTAGCATCCGACACGCGTGGAGTCACTTTGAAATTCTATGGCGCACTGGCGATTAGTTGCGACGATCGTTCTATCGGGACGCGTTTGAATTTGCATACATTTTTCTATGGAGAATTTACGTAAAACATATCTAGATTTTAGGGCTTTAAAAGGGGAAGTCTTTGTTTGTAAAGGTACAAAAAAAAGTACATGGTTATATTTATTGGCTTTTTCAGTGTTCAAAAAGTGTTTCTTTTTATCAATTTGTGTTGATTTATTGGGTTAAATCTGAAAAATACGAAGGCAGGTTTTCGAATTTTTTCTCAATTTTGTGCGTTTGTTGACGTTTATTATATAACAACTACAGGGTTTTAAGAGTTAAAATTAGCACTAACATCATTTTTGGTCTTTCATTTTAATATATACAAATTATCGTTGTTATTAATCATATGTAAATAGGTTAAATATGAAAAATCGTAACACTCTTTTCGGTGATTTTCACGATCTGGGCCCTTAATATTGTATACCTAAATGGTGGGACACTGCCGACCGTTCTTATAATGTTAACACCCTATGTACCAGTATCCACAATCTGAATAATAAATGAAATGAAAAATTAAATTAAATTTCTTTGGCAATCGTCGCTTCGTCTACTGCGGATGCTCTACATCCAGTTAATTTTAGGCAGTCTTTTTAGATCTTTTGTCAGGAAATATTGCTCAACTTGTAGCAACGAGTTCAATACTTATCTATTTCCTATTTATTGGACATAAACACAGAGCAAACATGGTGTGTACCCGCCGTGATTTTATCAGCTGATATTAGTGAATTTTGATATTTACTCTTTTGTAGATATTTTTTAATCTGCAAATCTGGTCAGATATATTTTTTAATGTACCGTTTTTTAGAAAAATCCAAATTATGAAACTTTCCTTTGACCTTAACTTAACAGACTTGGGAGCCATGGATTTTTTCTTTCCCCTTTATAACGGTAAACCCTGTAGGCAAGCGGCAAACCCCCGAAAAAGTGCGTAGAAATGAAAATGACTGACCAATCACTAAAAATGTGATTGCGCCTCTCAGACTAAAAGAATAACATAGACGGAACATGTAGAATAAACACGTGAAGCCAAATGACACTTTCAATGTGTGCGTGTGACTCCGATTTCCGTGTACCGATACCACTAACGGCGTGTGCGTAATGTTGCCAGCAAATGAAAAAATCTCCTAAAAATCTCTATATAGTGGACATATGGAAAATTAATATTTGTTATAGTAAATGTTATCTGCAATTATTTTGTCATTTACACAAATGATTATTATGATAAGTGCCTAAAATGGGGAAGTGTTAAAATAAATAAAAACGTGATAAACACTGAGTAAACACACTTTAATTACTAGCTTTCAAAAAAAATCTTATAATTAAAATAATCCTTTTTAAGATGAATGAACAAAGCTTCATTCCAGTGTAAGTACAAAGTACAGTCAACAACAAAAGTTGATTAGCACAAAAATATTTATTATTCTTTTTTACATCCCAATGCATGTGCCACAGCAATGTACAAGTAATTTTAGAATCCCCAAGGACAAAGTTAATATATTTCGTGTTTTGTTTATGATTTTGTGATCGGTTTAACAGCTATTAGTGATCAACAGATAAGAATTATTGGTTAAGCTACTTTTGTCGTTGACTATACATGAAGTAGATATCAATAGTCGTTAGGTTAAGACTGAGGCCTTTGTAGTGTTAGACTGAAATTAAACTACTGACACAGTAACATAAATATATTGGATCAGAACACAGGCTGGGAGGTCAGACAGCGGTCAGTTCCAAGATTGCCGAAATAACCAAGCCACGTATTAAGTAGATCCCGGACACAGATGTGATCGGGAGTTCGGGACTAACGCACGAATGATGATGATTAGAAACATCGAGGTTGTCAACATTGATGACACTGATTTTTTTTACTCAGTACTTTATAAATTCCCATAAATACTGCTAAATATTTTGTGGAAATGATGAAAAAATTATGGCAACTCTGTATGATATGGCGGAGGTTTTGTGTTCCTAGTTTGTGCAACTAAAATATTTAGAAAAATGTTATGAAATCTAATAAGAAATAGTTAATTACTTGTGATCGCACGTGCGTACACACTCGCTGCTCACAAAGGAGTGGCGAGCGAAATGGTACCCCATTGCTATATAGTATCCCTTTTGGCGGCTTCACTCGCTAGTTCTATTCGTTCCGTCTATGTTATTCTTTTAGTCTGAGTTGCGCCTATACAAGTTTGTACTTTTTGTAAACCTTGGACCAAAAGTAGTCAATTGGTAAGAAACAAAATATGTGCCGGTGGGCTATTAATTGTTATGAACAAATCAATTTGTAAACTGATAAAAATTTGGTTTTTATATTTCTAAGGGTAAAACGGACAAAATAAGACACTTTTACAGTTGTGGTTTTTTCGAAAAAAATGCGTTTTAAAGAAGTTACAACCATTTTAAAGCGCAAGAATGGTCAAATTCAATTTTTTTTATCTCGGCGAGTTTTGATCGAATTCAAAAAAATCCTGCGGCAGAATACTTCTCATATCTTCTCTAGCTTCAACTGACTGTTTTTCAAAATGAGAAACTATACAGTTTTCACATCGTAAAATCTATTTATACACGTAGCATTTTTTTAGCGTTCGACAATCCGGAGGCAGTAAGAAATCAGATGCCGATGGCCAAAGCAAAAACGTTCTTAGAATTTTTTTCAATGATTTCCAATTAAAAAAAAAATATTAAAAGTTTTTTTTGGAGTTTGGAGTTCCTTATTGATTGCCCGTTTGAGTCGTGTCAAATTGCACGCGCTTTATACGAGTTGACGCGACTACATGCGTATAATAGTGTATCTTAACTCGGAAAAACGCTACGCTATTTTACGATGTGAAAAATGTATATTTTCTCATTTTGAAAAATAGTCAGTTGAAGCTTAAGATCTGAGAAGTATTCTGCTGCAGGATTTTTTTGAATTCAATCAAAACTCGCCGAAATAAAATAAAATAAATTTGATCATTTTTGCGCTTTAAAATGGTTGTAACTTCTTTGTAACGCATTTTTTCGAAAAAACCAAAAGAGTAAAAGTGTCTTATTTTGCCCGTTTTACCGTTAGAAATCATTTTCCAATAAAAACCAACTTTTTATCAGTTAACAAATTAATTTGTTTATAACAATTAATAGCCCACCCGCACAAATTTTGTTTTCTTACCAATTGACTCCTTTTGGTCCAAGGTTTACAAAAAGTACAAACTTGTATAGGCACATTCACATTTTCAGTGATTGGTCAGTCATTTTAATTTTTCAGGGGGTTTGCCGCTTGCCTACTGTTCTTTCCTTAAATTTTGCTCTGTCGGAATTTTTGGTTATTACATCACGATTTTCTAAGAATCTGTAAAACAAAACAAATGCAATACAAATCGTTGTTTACCTCACGAAAATCTATAGACTTGGAAGTGCGCTAAAGATTTCTGTCTGATTTAATCGCGTGATGGCTGTAGCTAGCTGTTTGGTAAATGGTTGTAAACAAAACATACACTCGTAATCCCGTGACGTACTTAAACTAAATTTGTGTTAGTTGGCATTCTTGGATGCATAAACACAACCAACCTCATATGGTGTACTCCGAGGCACGGAAGGCTGTCTCAAGAAATGGTCACATATCCTAAGACTGGTCTGGCTACGTGTTGTTTAAACCTTGCCTGTTAAGCTTGTTATTCTAACCGGTTACCACTTAGTTTTTCTTTCACACATTAGGTACGAATCCTAATTTGCGATAATAGTTTGAATCATGATCACGGCTATCATGGTATGGACTTGTTATGAGAAGAGAGGAAAGTAATGTGGTAAGAAAGGTGCAAAGTATGAATGTAGATGGCCTGAGAACTCGAGGTAGGCCCAAGAAAAGATGGATAGAATGCGTGAAAGAGGATATGACCAGGAAAGGAGTGACTGAGGAGATGACGTGTGACAGGGATGTATGGAAGATGAAAACATGTTGCACCGACCCCAAATAATTGGGATAAGGGCAGGCAGATGATGATGATGATGATGAGTTTGAATCATGATCAAGACAACCGATTTGCACAACATCGATCCAATATTTACGTCAAAACGTTATCTCGTGTAGGTAAATCGTCTGATCTGGTATTCATTTCAGTGACCCCTCAAACCAAGATGATGGCAAGCGTTTAGTAACTACTCATAACTCCTTTTAATGGGAGTAATAGGCATATAATAGCATTATAATAGTTTTCTTGATATTGATAATTGAGGAAAACTGTTGTTGTTATTGTCTTATTAGGCCCGTTTTTTGATCACCGGGTTTTTTATTTGATCCGATTGACCCAATAGAAATGCATTTATGTCGAGTATATGTATGACGTGTGTAACCTATTTACTAGAGTCTGCAAGAGTTTACTATCTATAACATACAGATTGTATATGAAATGTATGTTTAGCTGGAATTTACACATCTTTGGTTGTATCTAATAAAGAAAAAATTTGCAGCAAGTAGGTACATTATTTATACAGGCTATTGAACTGTGGAACTTACGTAAAAAAAACCCCACTTCAACCGTAAACTGAGATATGTAAAGTTCTCTTCAAAACAGATTAATCAAACCCAAACACAACGTAACTGCTGTAAATGGCTGATGAGTTCCCTCTACTGGTTTTCAGCTCCCTCATCAGATCGACTCCATACCTTCATTAAATGGTACTTACTCCTTTATAATACCTAATGAAAAAATTAACAAACGCACTAGTCACCCTTACAATTTTTGAAGGTTCCCCTCGATTTCTCCGGGATCCGATCATCCTTATAATGGGATTCTCTATCTCCTTCCAACAAAAAAAAAGTATTAAAATCGGTTCATAAACGACGAAGTTATCCGCGAACAGACATAAAAAAAATATTTGGTCTAAATGGGAAACCTCTTTTTTTATAATTGAAACAAAAACCGACTTCAAATTACTTACCCAAATGGGACCAAATAATTGTCAGAATGGGACCAATTTGAAATGGGACTTAGGCAGTAGTAGTTTTCAATTAAAAAAAAATCGAAAAATCGAAGTAGATTTAAATTAATAGTGAAAAGACTTTACTTGGTGGAGCAGCTGGAAGCTGCATAACTACCCAGTCTCAATTCATCGTACAATTTACTAATATAATATTAATTTTTCATAGTATAATCTAATCATAACATAATATACTTAATTATAATATAATCTGAATTTTCTAACTTTCATATTTGAATACAATATACTTACCAACCCTATTTTATCTCTGTTTCCTCGTACTTTCCACCGTTGTGGATGCATGATTTCATGTCCCTCCATAATGTTTTATTATTGTATCAGTATCTTCTGTTTGCCTGGAAAAGGTTAGGTTCGGCTGCGGGCTAACTTGCCGCATCCCACGTGTCGTGGCGTGTCTACTTGTCAGTTCCGGCTGACAGATGACAGCGTTTTTGACAGCTGGCTGTTGAGTTGGTCGCGTTCGTGTTCACGAAGCCATTGCATCATTCCTGTGAATTCACCATAGACACTGCTCGGGCCATTGCTATATCACAGAATTTCATTTCATTTCATTTTTTTCATTTTTTTATTTTTTTACTTACATGGTGCATTGTCATTGTAACGTTACACACACTGCCACTTATCTGTTGTATTGATTTGTTTTATTTGGTTTGGAGTATTTTATTTTATTTTATTTATTTAGTTTATTTATTTTCTTATCGACTCAGTACATGCCATGAAGCTATACTGGTAAAATATTGCATGGGTGCGCCATTTTCAGTGTTGCTGGCCTCCTCTGAAAACCAGCGCTGGCAAATGTGGGTCCGCCCACGTCAGCATAAGCTGAGAGGAGACCAAATTCCACGCAGTTGTGGCGCGTACTAGCATACAACCGACGGTTTTTTACTTTTACTTTCTATGTTTATATGTTTAGTTATGTAAGATGCTTATAATCGCCATATCTGTTTGAGAATTAAACATATTTTCTTTCTTTCTTTCTTTCTATAAAAAAAAAAAACAAAATCGTTTCACCCAGTCCAAAGATATGAGGTAACAAACATAAAAAATAACATAAAGTCGAATTGAAATCTCCTCCTTTTTTGGAAGTCGGTTGAAAACAATACTTTTCACTAGTTTACCTGTTTAGTTTCACCTTTATTCACTGACATGTTTCGCCTTACTCATATATTTTAGAAAAGTTTGTGATCTGTTCAATATGTGGTACTTAGCAGTAAAGGCCACCTAAGTAGATCAGGCGTCTCGTTACTCAAGCTATGCTCATTATATGCATTTCTTTCATATCTTTTATATCATTTCTTATCTATTTAATATTTTCATATCGTTGGCATTTGATCCGACCTACGCTCACTTATCATACCAAACTTCTTTTAAACATACTTTTAAAGAGGAGGCAGAGGTTTACTTTGCTAATATTTCGCTAGGAACTTAGTTGATAATTGGTAGTTTACAAACAAATACATACAAATGTGAGTTCGATGTCCCGAGGTGGAACTTGCAACACGTATTACGTGCGATTATGATTTGACTATAGAAGTTGTTTTTGGGGATAAAAAGTTATCTATATTATTTAGTCAGAAACTTTAATATAGTAAGTCGCTAATACACATACTATCTCAAAGAAATTTCTCGACAAAAAATCGAACCTTTATTATTTAAACATCATCGTAGATAGAGAGATTGTATCCGCATAAGCAAAACAATGAAGCTTAAAACACACTGGTCCTTCACATACGACGTATGCCACGCGAACGTGGGAAACAGCGAGACACTGGTCCTACGTCTTACGACGTCTGACTTTAACATTATCTACGCGCTATGACACTTTAAACGTGTGTGACAGCGTCATACGCGTGGGATAGCATAAGAATACGCGAATCTGGTGCGGTGACGCGTAAGACAATGTGGTGAATGACCAGTGTGTTCGTTACGATACAAATTGTATAGGCCAGATCCTGTTCAGATCAAAATGCGTAGTGTACGTCGCATGTGAAGGATGAGTTTGCCCGTCCCTTGAAGTATGCCATCCAAGATGCATAAAGTCGTAACGTCGTTAGTCGTAAGTCGTACGTACTCGTATAATATGATAATGCCCAAGTCATACTCAATGAACGTCTAACTTGAATAAAGTCGTACTAAATTCAAGTTTTTATCAAGGACGAGGTCGAATAATTCTGTGTAGGCAAATGGTTGATAAAGTGATTAGATTCATAATCATGTTTCCTTCAACAAATTAATTTATATTAGCATTTTATGGAACTGTATTATTACCCACCAGTTACTATAATTAATTATATGTATTGTTTTTAAAAACAAATACGTGTTTTAATCTTTATAGCAGAGTCCAGAGTCATTAAAAATAGTTCCGTTGAATATCAATTAAATATATCGGATACATTACTTAATTATTAAGGTATTGATAAAATATTTAGATTTTATCTTTGAATACATATTAATTATCTACATAGTTACACAAACACGTTTCTAGGTTGTGAATTAATTGAAAAAAGGTGTTAATAATTATACGCGACCTCAATTTAAATTAGTAGAGCCTAAGTATTATCAAAAAATGTACCACTTCAATCCAAATCTCTGAGAGGCCGACCGACTACTTAAATAAGATTAGAATATTTTAACAAAATTATAATTTGTATACTATACATACTTATAACATGCACATACAATTCGCGAGGCGTAAGCTGAGCTTTGTATTTGTGTGAGTGCACGACGTGAACGTATATTTGACCTGTTTTACACACGTATGTGTTGTACACACAGCTTTTTTTTACTCTAATTTTCGTGATCACTCACACAATGCATAGCCCAGCTTACGCCTCGCGAACTGTACCTTTCATTCATAATAGAAGCAAGCTTTATAGTGGTATGCTCACGTTCGAAATAAGCATGCTTATTTATTTATACTTGATGAATGAGGCCATTAGTAGCACAGGGCGGTGATGCCGTACGGCGATCGTGCTACAAATAAGCGTGCTACATAATAGCAATATCAGTACTTCTGCTACTTACCATAATTGGCACCTCATCGTGAGGTCCCATAAAGTAATTTTTGACCTGAGAATTAAATGTACTAAGAAACGTACGAGTTAAGTCCGAAAGGACGGTAGGGAGAGCTTGCTCCGTGTGGTAGAGACGCACGCCCGATTATCGCCAGTTTTGTTAGACCCCACGTAAATCGAGGTGAACTTATTACATTATATATAAGCCGTTAATTGGGAACATTTATATTTACTGGAGCCGCGTCCATTGTTCGACAAGTGGACCACTTGCAGGTAAAGTTGATTTGGATCTATAACTTTTTATACTCCAATAATATTATACTAGGCGATCATAAAATGTTTCAGTTTCATACGACGACAATTATTTTAATCCAATTCCTATGGAACAACAGGTGGTAAGATTTATTTCATTATTTATCTACCGACTTAAATGTCAAATGTTTCATAGAAATTTCTTTAAAATGTGTTTGTTCATATCAGTTTACTACCAGGTCTCAGCCTTGTGACAGATTCTCAATTGGACGCCGGGGATCTCTATTGCAATCAGAGCCAATTGTCTGCCTTTTACCTCGTACTCTGCGCATCCTACATCATCTAGCAGCTAGCTTGATTTACATATTTGCATAAGGCTTGTGAGCAGCAAACATTATTTAGTGAAACATTTCTTTAAAAAAGTACTATTTATTAACGTCAATACGGGGTGAGCCCATTGCTCATTCAGTATAGTTTGGATATAATAATAATTGCTTGGTTAAAATCAGCATAGCTGTTGGTATCGTAAACATTTCCCAATATATTATGAAAACCGGTTACTTACGAAAGAAAAATTCTCTATGCGTATAATTCGCTTTCTCTTTACACACAGAAATGTCAACAATAATGAAGTGCATATTTATTGTTCTTTCTCTGGTAAACATTAAAGTTCCCTGATAGCGGCAAGAGGTTAGGGTGGGGTAAAAAGTGTAGAGAATACAAGTAAATACTAACTATACCTACAATACAAAGACAAATACTTAGGATATATATACTTAAATCTAAAAGAGAAACAGTTATTTACATAAAACATACAAATATCATTTCTTCAATAAAGGATTAGTATATTGTCTGTCTATCGTGTTCGATATCAAAGACAAGACACACCAAATTGCATCAAATTGCTCGTTATAATAATGTTTCAACAAGAAGCACAAAATAGTATAATAGTTTCCTACTGACACAGCATTAATGCACAATCCAGACTGTGTACATATACATGTCAGCTAAACCTTACTGCGTTGCACGTTGAAAATTAAGAAGGTATTCAAAACCCTTAAACCACTGTACTCTGTGCTTAAACTCCTACCTATGTCAATCTGATAAAAACTGATATCCCTAGGTGCAATGGCATGAAACATGAAACATTTTAAGATGGTAGGTACTTAACTATCGCTTGACACCACCACACATATTTATTTGTGAACTTTTTCCTTCTTGCACTTGTCAATGTATTGTCGTGCGCCGTCGATATGACTCGTTATCGGTCAGACAAAGTACATTTTTGTTTACTTGTCTATCAATCTAATATGTTACTATGAGGCATATTGCATTACTACTAGACTAGTCGTATAAAAATAGGTCGTGTGTGTTTTAACACAGAATGTAAGTATTTTTAGAAGTTATTTATAAATAACAACCGTATATTATATTCAAGCAAAAGTTTATATATTGTAACGAATTTAGCAGATGATGCTCATTTAACTGTCTATTGCATTGAATTAGTGGAAGAAAATAATACAATGAGTACCTAGTATTGAGTAGGTACCTACACAACTCCTACTAGGAGCAGTATTTAGGCCCATACAGGAAAACATAACGTACAAACAACGTTGGTTTTACCGCGGTATTTGGTACTTATATGTATAATACAAAATCATTACCGGTAATCGCATTAATGTTTGGTATACTTATTAATAATAGCAGCCACAGCATAGACTGACAGGGTCGTGGGTAGCTACTGGACTGGATCCACATCCAGTCCAGTAGCTACCACGCAGCAGCCTGTGGAGATCTTTGGGGGAGACTTACGGTAGCAGTCACTGTAGGCATCTGTCAACTAGCTGACATCATCAATTGAAATTTATATTTTTTGGTACGCAACGCAACCCTATTGTTCGGCACTGTTAACGTACAAACAATTACAGACACTATGCAAATATGATATTGACGTGCTTAACAGGTTTAAATAACAATTAGATATCGTTACTTAATATTCAGTTTAAAGTACAATAGACTTACTAAGGCTACCTAGCAAAAGACTTTGTTTGTCCCTATAGACTTCGACGAATAGACACCCGAGAAATAAACGAATGCCTACTTATTGCAAGAGTCATAACTTGCGGGCTTATTACATTTACGAATTGGCTTGGAGTCTTTACCTATTTACTCATGATACACCATAATAGTTGAAGTGTGTCAGTAGATGTAATAATCAAAACAGAAAAAGAATTGCTTGGATGGTTTCACAAAGAGTAGAGAGGATGGATATACAATGAAACGAAAGTGAATGGACAGGCTGGTAAGAGTCGACCAACGCGAACATATTGCGACCAAATCAAAATAGTTTGAGCCAGATGACGTTGTGTAAGCATGTCCAACAATTTTTATTTAGATATTGTTTGTTCAGAGAAACAAGTCAAAAATAAATGAAACGAACTTTCTCGATTTACTCAGTAAGCGAAGGAAAATAACGTCTAGTAGATAAATTTCGGAACACAGTTTTTGAAATAGAACTTATAGAAAACTATAAACAGATAAGTAAGGCGTACCATTAACTCATGAACGATTGCCAATATCTAAAATTCTATCCTCTTTTACGCCATTTAGGTGGCTAGGTAGATACTCGAAAGTTGCTCTCCAATAATCCCCTATTTTCCACGTATCGATATTGAACCGAATAAATCTTGTTACGTCGTCTGAATGTGTTCCTGGAGAACCTGACATGCTCTAGAAAATATATCTATAATAATATTAAAATAAAAATAAATATTCTATCCTCAGAAGCTTTATAGCCAGCCAGAGAATTAGTAGAGAATAGTAATAAGTACCTATCTTTGAACCTAGGTGGCGCAGTGGTACGAGTATGCGATGAGACTGCTGTCTTTGAAGTATCCCGGGTCGAATCAAATATTTGTGTGATCCACATAATGTTTGCTTGGGAGTTTGAGTATTTTCTATATCTTTAGAAATGTATGTTTATCCATGCCTTGGAGAGCACGTTAAGCTGTCGATTCCGGTTGCCATACGAACATCTATGGCAGCCGTTATAGGTATTTGCGCCCTAAAACGAAATAAGACTGTCTTACTACAGAGCTCCGATATCGCCCATGGACTGTGGAGTTCAAATGGCAGTCGCTCCACGGAAAATATTAAAGTTTAGCCACATCTCAGTTAGACTAACCTAAGCTAACTAGGTTGGACAAATCTTCAATTTGAAACTAAGCAAAGCTTGTACTAAATCTAAATCATCTGGTACATTCTATCAATTCTTTGAACAAATCAATAAAAACCTACCTTGCAATCTATTAGAAACTATTTGTAGATACACAACAAGTTTAAAATGCATTATTGTGACGTGTCAGTTAAATACCAGAATTTGGAACAAGCGATAAAATAGTCATCAAGACAGGGCCTAATGACCAATTATTGGAATAAGTATTGTTATTGTTGTAAACATCAGTCTCTTGTTTGACATTGAACAAGTTAGTAACGTGGACGGGGACAAATTTGAATATTTATCAGCAATATCTGATTAGTACAGTAAATTCAAAATGTGTAAGATAGGAGCAGATACGACAGAGAAACATCATAAATTGTGCGCTATACAAAAGAGGTAATCATTTTTTACTCTGTAGGTTTATAGGTACATATTTTACAATGTACGTTATGTAAATTACCAGCAATTCTATTACTCTTGAATCAAATTTCAATTTATTGAAATTATGTATCCCACCAAAAATATTTCATGTCAAGTAAGGCCAAAAATAAAATAACGTTTATTATCTTTGAAATTTTTAGAAAATTATTTAGATTCGTCAAAAGTTGGTGTGACTCTACCGAGGGTTCCAAAATGCAACGAGACTGAGAAGAGCCCTCAAGAAACTCAGTTCGGCTTTTTTCCAAAATATTTCATCTTAAATCTAATACAGAGTTATTTAGAAAGGAGCAATTCGTGTTACAACTAGGCAGCTTTGTCATCTAAGAAATCATTAATACTATAATAAGCTTTATTATAGCTATATAGCCAAACGAGTATACCGTATTTTTACTACTGTAAAAAGATCTCAGATCTAAATGGAGAGCGAAGCTCCTAACTCTACACGTCCTAATAAGTACATGATGAACAAATACACTTGTACACTATTACACAACTTTATTTGATTTATTTTCATCGACCGGTTTGGCTTTCCAACATTATCCAAGGTGTTTTACTTTACTGTCAAGCTGGTTAAAAATAATAAAATGTTTTTACATAATGTACATATTCATAAACTCAAGGAGGCAGTGTAAGAAATTTCTTCTTAAAAAAATATTCGTTAAAAGTAAATATTGGCTTTCTTGAATATTACTAAATGTCAAATAAAATAATAATAATATTTCAAAGTAACAAATGAATAAATTTTATAACTTAGCTGCCTATGTATATACCCACATTATGTAAAAATATATTATTAATTCCCTCATCTTAGCGTATAGCGTTCTGTGTGAGTTCTAGTTTAAACTTCTCAACGTCAAATTTTTACAGTACAATAAATACATACTCGTTTTGGCCTACTTAACATGAAATGTTTTTGGTGGGATATCATTTCTTTTTGTGAGTCACTCTTGGGACTATTGGATCCTAAACCTCCCGTTCGCTTGGGGAGCGGGATTCTAGTTATCTCTTTATCAGCTCTTATGACGAAAACTAATTTCTTGCCATCCGATTTTGCCTCTAAGTTGAGCTTAGTCTTTTTGTGAATATCGTAAGATAATCCATTCAATGAGTTCGGAAAGCGTTCTCCGAAAATGTGAAAACACAGACAGACAGATAGATTATTTTATTGATATGCTTACCTAGACAATCAAAGTAGACATGACGTGACTCACTAACATCAGGTGATCGTATTTAATTTCATAGAAAAATGCTATTTTGGAATGCACTTTACATATTGTAATAACTGGATATGGAATTTACGCAACTTAGCGTGATTACATACCAATTCTTCGGAATAATATTGGTCAGTCATATTATGTCGTACCTACCTACTTACTTACATGTTCTCTCTTTCATCTGACCCACAGCGTATACAAATAAATATTATATCAGACGGTCAAAATAAACCGGAATCAAATTATTTGTTTAACCTTAAGAAGATTTTCTTTCGCGTAGTAATGAGACGTTTTTTACGACTCAAACATTCAGATTTATTTGAAGTTTTAAAAGGTAACCAAGATGTTCCAGCGGTTCTCTATCGGTTCTCTATTATTCAAATTTACGATTATACAAAGCGCCCTTACCACAGACTAAGGTATTACTGCCAGATTCGCTAAGCAACAGGTAGAGCCTGTGAGTATAAACAAGCAAGAAATCCCATGGCCACTCTTTTCCAGTCGCCAGTAAGTAATTAGGTCCAAAAAGTAAATAATTAAGGAAACAGGAATAGGTTAGTTGATTACGATTTGTACATCAAACAAAATGTGTAAATAATTGAACCACTAAAGAAACGCATACGCATGTGTTATGCCAACGAATGATAATAATAATTAGTCATTTTACTCTGAGATACCAATTAAACAAACAAATAAATCTGTAATGATTTGTTAAATAGGTTATTAGGTAATTCTTAAAGCAGTGGTAGCACCATTACTTCACAACGCTCTGTCTATATTCATCATCATCATCAGCCCACATCAGTCCACTGCTGGACATAGGCCTCTCCAATGACACGCCACAACCGCCTGTCTATATTCGTTCCGTATAAATTCAATAGAAAATTGTCGTTATAGTAGGTACCTTTAAAAAGGGTAGGTACGTAATATTTTTTCCCAAGAATCCCTTTCAGACTAATTCAAGGGTATTCTACTGGTAAAGCCGCTACTTAAGAACTCATTATTGAGCTGAGTTTACGAAGCTCTTTCTTAGGCGACTCGTGTATTTCGTTCGTGATCGAACTCCTCCTAAACGACTGGACCGATCTTTTTGAAATTTGGCGCGGTCATAGTGACCATCACCGTGAGTGCATATATCTGAATTCATAAAGATCGGTCCAGTCGTTTAGGAGTTCGACCCGGATCAACAAACTCAGCTCAATTATTGCAACAACAGAATGCATTGCATACCTAGTTTATTTAGTGCTTCATTAAAATAATTTAACAAATTCTGAAGAAAATTCAAAATTCTTACTAATACCACAGAATAGGGAATAGTACTTACATAATGCTAATACATATACCTAAAGCTGCTATTTAAGATCTCTTTACTTATTTAATGTTTCTACTCTAAGAAATTGTGAATGCAAAAAACCTTTACATGCCAACACTTAATTTCAAATAATTTTACAATATGAATCCCAAAATGTGTTGGGCTGGACTTGAATCAGCAACTGTTCCCTTTCTAGGAGAAACCTTCAGTCACCTGACCAAGACACCACTAGCCCAGCAAGGCTTGTATTTTAAAATTATTTGAGAAACATTGCTCAGCAATACTATACATTAACATATCTTTTGTCGACAGGAATAATGAGAAAAGGAAAGAGAAGTCCCGTGTTGCGGCTCGCACGAGACGCAACAAGGAGATGCATATCTTTGCGGAACTCTCAGCGACGCTACCTACTCGAAAAGACGACACAGATCAACTCGACAAGGCTTCCGTCATGCGCCTAGCTATCTCTTATCTGCGAGTCAGGGATGTTGTGTCTTTACGTAAGTATTTAGGATTGTAAACGTTTATTATACTTACTTAAGTATATATTTAAGCTATGAAAGACTTAAATGTATTGCATAAATGGCGTATCATCTTACCGTGAAGTCGTCACTAGACCATAGTGAAATGATTCACAGTGCTGGTTTGATTTTATTAATATGTAATTCATGTTGTCCTTCATTCTTCTAAAGCTTTTTTAGTCGTCATAATAGTTGTTTGGCATACGGCATCAACCCTGCAAAACCCCTGTTTGCCATGCATTCTGAACTCCATATTTTTCAGAATTGACAGCACATTAAACGCACCAGCCGTTTGACTATGATACGAGTACATATGGTTGAACATGTAGTTTTCGGTAGGTAGCATTCGGTATTTGTTTGAGAGTGGAGGAATATGAACAATCTAATCTGACATCTGAGATTTGTTAAATAAGCTTCCTATTTTTACCGGTTTAAGTACCTACCTATAAACCAAAGCAAGTAATTTAAAATTTGTTATCTAGTTTAGATTAGATTGTCTTTCGATTTCTATGTTGGTTAGGGTTCACTATCCATTTGCATAAAAAAAATAACCATAAAATATTTTGGCATATGGTAATTTAGACTAGCATATTTGTCTTAATCATAAATAAAATTAGCATAATCATATTTAAGCATAAAATTTATAAGCATAGCTTTATAAAGGCATAAACGTATCAAACTATAATGAATATAGTCATAATCATCTTACGCAGAATAAGTAACTATGTAAAATAATTAAAAGGCGGCTTAGGGGTGGCCCGAGGGCCACCCCCGCCGCACCTAAACCTACTTTGACACTATATAATATAGGAAATACTGGTTAAAGTAACTTTTTAATTTTTCATTCATTTCATTAATTTATACCTATTCTATTTTAGTAATATATACTATTAGACGACTGTACACTATGCCTAAGAACATTATGCAAATTATAACTATGCATAAATATATTAGACTTAAATATAATTATTCCACAGTACCTATACTGCTAAAAATCAATTATGACCAAGTATAATTATGCCAAAAAAAGTATGCCAAATTAATTGTGCCAAAACATTTTATTATATTATATTATGTTAACGAAAGGTATACCGTTGGTTAGATGGAGAATGAAGCACTCATTGCTCATTTGTTTCCTAGACTATAATTTTTCTTCGGAATGACGTGCCTACATAAATAATACAGCAAAATGTAACGAAAGTGCCCGGACACGGCAAAAGACTATTCCCTATTACAAGGAACCAAGGGAGCTAAATTTGATTGCAATAAACGTATCTGTCTAACCCTGATAAAAACATTGTTCTGTGTGCGTGTTGAACTGAATTCAAACAAAAAAATTTCACTAAAAGCTATCTTCGACTCAGTCAGTGCGAAACGAAATATAACTTCTCATAATCTTTGGCACCGTCTTCACATAAATCTGCATAAGTATAAAATACTAGCGGTCGCCCGCGACTTCGTCCGCGTGGTAATTTGGAACATACATTATACGGACTTGGACCTTAGTTTGGCTCCCGTCGTCGCCCGTAATTATTTTTCCCGTTCCCGTCGCCCGTAATATCATCTAAGTAACATCGTAAATAACTTTTTTAGAGTGAATTTGATTCGCTATTTTTTGTTATAGTGAGTTAACCTTACAAGATAGATATATGATATTGCGGACTTCTTTTTAACTTTTAAAGAGGAACATTTTTTTAGTAAATTATTTTAACATAACATTAACCGTTTGGCCGGCGCACGCAACGGAAGTTGTCAAAAGTGGAATATGTTTCAACAGTTGAAACATACGAGGGTGGATTGAAAAGTAATCGGCCTAACCAAGAAAATAAATACATAATAAATGAATAACATTTTTATTGTTCAACGTAATCAACATCAAGTTCAATACACTTTTGCCATCTTCCCTTCCAAGCATTTAGCCCGTTAAAAAAATTATTATTCCTTAGAGTCAAAATATGCGTCTACTGCTGCTTTGACCTCGTCATTTGTCAAAAATCTTTGACCTCCCAAGTGCTGTTTTAGGTTAGGGAACAGAAAAAAGTCTGACGGTGCCAGATCAGGTGAATAAGGTGGATGCGGTAACAGTTCAAAGCCACAGTTGTGCATTTCTGCCATTGATTGGACAGACGTGTGAACACGAGCGTTATCTTGATGAAACAGGACTTTTCTTCTCATCATTCCTGGACGTTTTTCTTTTATTTCCTCTCGTAAACGACGTAGTAAGGTGCAGTAATAATTAGAGTTTATAGTCTGACCCCTTTCAAGATAATCAACCATAATCACACCCTTCGAGTCCCAGAATACTGAAGCCATCACCTTACTTGCCGACAAAATCGACTTAGCCTTAATGGGGGGTGGTGAACCAGGTCTTTTCCACTGTTTTGATTGTTGTTTTGTTTCTGGTGTACAGTAATGAACCCATGATTCGTCCATAGTAACAAAACGATTCAAAAAATCACATTCATCAGCTTCAAATAACTCCAAACAGTCTCGTGCAATAGTCAATCGCATCCTTTTTTGCTCAACTGAAAGCAGTCGCGGAACCCACCTCGCAGACACCTTGTAGAAACCCAACACGTTGACTATTATGTTTTGAGTACGTTCATAAGAGATGCCTATAATCTCGGCTATCTCTCTAATTTTCAATCTGCGGTCTCCCATAATTAAGTCGAGTATTTTTTTTAACATTTTCGTCAGTAGTGGACGTCGAAGACCTTCCAGAGCGGGGTTCGTCTTTCACATTCTCTCTACCACGCTTGAATTCTGCTATCCATTTTTTGACGGATGAATATGAAAGAACGCAATCCCCTAATGTACTGACCATATCATCATGGATGGCTTTTGATGACAGCCCCTTCTTATGGAGGTACTTAATGACAGCACGCTGCTCGATTTGCTCCATTTGCGGAAATGATGTCAGATTGCTTTGTTAATAAATTTATAAAATTAAAACTAATTATCGCACACGTTTCAAACTTCACACAATTAACGGGTCTGAACTGAACTAAATAATATGGGTAGATTTGATTTTTAGAACTAAATGGATCAGTGTTAGGCCGACTACTTTTCAATCCACCCTCGTATTTCACTCCTATTCATCGTAGATTGATGTTATATACCCTATAGCCTATATAGCCTTCCTCGATAAATGCTATACTCAAAAAAAATTGCAAATGAACCAGTACAAGTCCAAGATTAACAAATAATTTTTCCTTCTACTACTGTGTTATATGGTAACACATATATATTCCGATTCTCATGGGTTCCATTATAGAGCTGCACGGGTCGAACCTTGAAGGACTAGACCAGGTTTACCCAGGGACCAAATTCGTTGCTCTATGGGTTTCATATATTTCACTTTCATTCATTCATTCATTTTTACATCTTCTTTGGTTGGCAACCAAATTCAAAAAAAGTTCTCTATTAAATTTATATGAAGCGAAGCCTCCCTGATTGATAATATATCGTTGATTAAAGTGATATCACTTATCTTATACGATTATGACATATAAATTGTCTGCCAGCTATTGCTCTTTTTGACTTTTAGTTATCAGTAATTTAGATGGACTGTGACCGCGTTGTCCGCAACGGCACTTCAAATACATATTATATCGAATCACGTACTGTCTAAATTTGATAAATTCTCTTCGGGGATTTGTACATTTTTCTTTGTTTGGATTTTAATCAGTTGACGTAGGTAATAATTTAAACCCTTTCCCACAGTAAATAGTAATATTCCTGAGTTCTATTTCATTTGATATTAGCAGAGAATAGTTTATGCTTTCGATTGTCGGCACTTGGTGGAACATAAAGAGTAATACATTATGAAATAACTCACTTGTATAGATATTCCACAAATTCTTTTTTTGGTTTTGACCTGACCGGTTTCGCTCTATGGCTACACATAATATTTATCCATTAAATTCATTGTGAGGCTAACACAGACCTGCATACTTATGATAAGTTATTTCATAATGTATAAGTAGTCACAATATCTTAATTTTGTTACAAACTTAGTTAATAAAACCGGCCAAGTGCGAGTCGGACTCGCGCACAAAGGGTTCCGTACCAAAAAGAAAAAAATACGTTTGTTGTATAGGAGCCCCCTTAAATATTTAATATATTCTGATTTTTAGAATTTGTTGTTATAGAGGCAACAGAAATACATCATCTGTGAAAATTTCAACTTTCTTACTTCACGGTTCATGAGATACAGCCTAAGACAGACGGACGGACGGACAGCGAAGTCTCAGTAATAGTGCTCCCGTTTTACCCTTCGGGTACGGAACCCTAAAAAGCACCAACAAAATAAATTAAATCTTTCAAAAACACTGTCACATGTAGGTATATAAGCGCCTCGTAAAAAGTTTCAGAACTTATTATCACCAACTGCAACTTAGTAACATCATGTACCTAGTTGTGGTGCTTCAAGCCATGGTCTCCAGCGGGAGTGGGAGACGCCTATGACCATCGATCTCCATGATCGGTCTTGAGGACGGCGGGATAGTCACCCGCCGTTCTTACAGAAACAGGCTAGGGCAGCACGCAACCAGATTTACTCACCGGCGCGGGATAAAACCCTACCCCAACGACGCGGGATTCTCATTCCGACCAAACCCCCGAAGAGGCCACACAGGTGGTAAAAGTCCGCCCGCCAACGGACGTGGGAGCGGCCGAGGCCTTGGGCAGCGGAATTAAATAAAATGTCGACTGTCTGTGTCGCAAACTTAGAAAGAAAATCATACTACATAATAATTATGCATATAAGCAAATTTTTGAAGTAGCAAAAAACAGTCATGACCTCACCGTACAAAGTTAACAAATAAAAGAGAACAACGACGGGAATAACCCGCATTTCCGGCTAATTTATAAGCTGGAGGCGATTATTAAGTTCCCCATATGTCTTGAACTGGAAACCGCATTGACGTCATGAAGCACCATCAATAAATAGCAAACAGCAAAATGACAGCGCAATTAGAATTACAAAGCATATTGTCTACTTGATATTGACAAAGGTTGCATTTTATATTATATTAGGTGCAAGTAGAATTTTTAAAATAACTCTGAATTTTCTTTGGGTTTCTTTCAAATACATGGTAAAGATCATTATTTGAGTCTTGATTCTTGCGTGACTGATACCGTAACATGGTTATGGTCTAAACACAGCGTGATGTCTTACGATGCGAGAATTAATCTTGTTTTGTTAAAATGTGACTTTGATTCCGTAGTAAAGAAGTGGCTCCTCATTATAAGATCAGGAGCTACTCACATGCTTAACCTGCTTAACCTCCTAAATTTAATTCGCAAAGAATCAAAGAATCAATTTCATTTATTCAGTTTAGGCACATAAAGAGGACATATGAATGTCAAAATTTTACAATTTTATGTCAAGCAATATTATAAAAATACCAAATTAATTACATAAATAACCATTTGAAAATGATTCTTTCGCTGGTTCGGAAGTTGGTTCTCCTGAGAAGATACCAGCAAGAAACTCAGGTAGATTATCCATTTTCTTTTTTAATAATGTTTTGTTTACATTGTGTTACAATTTGTATTGTACGAGTGGGTAATAACAGCAGATTAGGGTGACCATGCATTTTTATCATTAAGATATTAGAGTTTAGCTTAACAGATCGGGTGAACGGAACTGCTAGTAACTCGTTTAAGCAAAATCAAAATTGCAATCGCTAGTAACATCCTACAGATAAAGACTAAAACTTGTAGTTTAATTTCTTTTTTCTACTTTTCAGTGCCACAATCCGAGACACATCACCCCCAGATTCAAAATCCCAAAGGCACTGAAGAGATCTCAAACGAGTTGTCGTACATGAAGGCTTTAGATGGCTTCGTGCTAGTACTGTCACAGCAAGGTGATATTGTGTACTGCAGTGAAAATATTGCTGAACACCTTGGTGTAACACAGGTGAGATGATTTTGATTTGTATCATCAAACGACCAAAACAAAAATCTTTCAGATCAGATTTTTTTTTGAGAATATATGGAGGTAGCATTAGGTCCCGGTTTGAAATTTAAAACGAATAATCACTGATAATTCCGCCAGTGTTTTAGTTTTCCTGTTCGTAATTTTCTAATCTTCTACAGAATTACCTTAATTTTTTGTCGGGATTTTACAAAACTTAAAAAACATATAAAATAAAATCAGTTAACAAATTATGGCGTGACAACCTACGGGAAATAGCATAAACTCGGCAATAATTGTAGAATCAACATCATTACTTTTGAACAATCGTTCGTTAAATGTACTAGTATGTCATTGAATTCATTAATTCAAAGTCAAACATTGAATTTAAATTATGAACCCGCATTTAAACCGTTCGCATTCGTGTGATTCTTGGAAAAATCTTATAATTATTCATTTCTAACACAAACGCACACAAATAACTTGTCAAAGCCCTGTCTGGTTCTCAGTGTGAGGATATGGATATGTTATAGGGCTCCTTGCATCCTTTATATCTAAATACACGTAAGAGCCGTTTACTGACATGTGTTTACTAGCTACATCTATGCCTTAATATAGATAGTAGGCAGAAGCGTATGAGACTGTCCTATTTCTGTAGCCATATGACGAACTCACGTAATCACGACTTTTATGATAAAATATCAAAATTCCGTCACTAATAGAGTTTTAATTATGAAAACTTTACGATCCTAATATGGTTATTTGTACTGTTTCCTTGACCGACCTATCTGAAGTCTAGAGCACGTTTTATTGATTTAGAATGTAAGGTTAATAGTAGTGCCTCGATAGAAATGTCGAAATCATTAGTACCTAGTTTGTTTGATAATACTTTTTGCTCTACTTATACCTGGGATTATCCTTATCAGGGCGTACAGCCATAGAAGGTAGTTCGTGAATTAAAAAACCGACTTCAAATAACCGGAATGGGACCAAATTTAAATGATACCACGCGGGAAGCAGTAGCGGTTAAAAGAAACTATTCCGTCCGAGCATTTTTGAACCCGAGACATCACAGCTCTCTAGAATCGATACTCACATACTACGAGTATGATTAGTTACCGGGTTTACAATAGCGTGTTTGTTAATCGTTTCGAAACTTCGCGAGTCACGCATGACTTGTGATTCTAAGAAATAAACTATGGTGAATGATTATTCTGCTATCATAGAAAACTAACTAATTTAGGCTAAGGCAGCTAATATATCATGAGGACAGGCGGGATAGCCACCCGCCGTCCTTACAGAAGCAGGCTAGAAGGGTCGCATGTTGTCGAGCCTTCACCACCAGATTCAGTCACCGACGCGGCATAAAACCCAACCAAACCTCAGCGCAGAGGCCACTTGGGTGGCCAAAGTCCGCCGGGCGTGTACCCCAGAGGCTCTCGGCAACGTAGGAGCGAACCGCGAGCACGCTTAACTCAAAAAAAAGAAAAAAAAAGCTAAGGTATCATCAGTATTAGACACGTAAACGATTTATATAAGTAATTTCCAAATCGACATTATACCTACCAAGTTTTCCGCCTTTACGAAGGTTCGCTGTAAAGATTATACCCCTAAAAAAAAGAATTAAAGAAAGAAGGAAACTAAATCTGAATTTTTAAATCTTCTCGAATTAGGTCGGACCTTTATAAGAAATTTAGTAGGTACAGTCTTATCTTTCGTCAATCCTATTTAGCAATGAACCAAATATCGTTAATTACTACCAATCGGGGATCAAAGGCTCTCGGCGTGAACTTATCTTGCTACTGAGGATTTATGTTAGGGATTAGGCAAATGAAGGACTTACCCTGATTAGATAGGAGCAATGTGAAATGAAGTAACAATCCCGTGAAATTCTAAAAGCTCTTCCAGTTGATTAAAATATACTCGCAAGCAGTTCTTTTAAGCAATTTTAAAAATGTATATTCTAAAAGGAAAATCTTTTCACAGAAGCATTTAATGATTGTAAAATTTTGCCTCACGGAGATTACAGATAGATTTGAGCGAAAATTTATGATTATATAAACGAAGGAATTTCAACTGTAGCCCAGTATACGACTGTAGCAACTGTAGTTAGCATTCCGATACAAAAGCTTTCAAATAAAGTTCGGTTGGATAGAACAAAAACCGACCGAATATATTTCAGAGTAAAAGGCCCGAAGTATCGGCCGATTCTTCGTAAATTTCTTGTCGTGGTAGAGTTTTAGGTATCTCTAAAAAACTAATTGCATAAGTTTTAATATAAAATAGTTCTATTATACCAATACTGTTGTCATTATATTGCATTACCTTTTGATTTATGTCACTTTCGGTGGCATAGTGGTAATTGGATCATGAGGTCTTCGTTTAGGAATGTTCAATCAAAGCATCAATTTCACATATTCAGTTTAGGCACATAAAGAGCACATATGAATGTCAAAATTTTACAATTTTGTCAAGTAATATGTTGTTATTTTACCAAAGATTGTTGCTGTATAGTAGGAATGTTCACAAATTATTAACCTTTTGTTATACAGTGCAGCACCCATAAACAATCGCTTGTAGACCAATGTCATGGCTGTGGACATGGTTCAAATTGTTCCGGTTCGTTGTCTTTAAAACAGGTTTTGTGTAAACCACACTTTTGAGTCCCTTCTAATCGGTTTTTTTTCTTATTTCGAGCAGGTTTTTATGTTGTTATTATGAAATACTCTTAACGCTTCCTTGTTTTTTGAGATGAGTAAATATTTTATAAATAAATATTTTTGGATATTCTCACACAACGTCATCTAGCCCAAATGAAGCTAACATAAGCTTCTGCTATGGAATCTAGACGACTATACATATTATACATAGAAAATACCCAAACTCCGAAACAAACATTTGTGAATCACACAAATAATTTGATTCGACCCAATATGATTGAAACAATAAAAATGAACCAAATTACAAGTAACACAGTAAAATAAACTAGGTATGCAATACATTCTGCTGTTGCAATAATTGAGCTGAGTATGTCGATCCGGGTCGAACTCCTAAACGACTGGACCGATCTTTATGAATTCAGATATTATGCACTCACGGTGATGGTCACTATGACCGTGCCAAATTTCAAAAAGATCGGATCCCAAACGAAATACACGAGTCGCCTAAGAAAGAGCTTCGCTTCGCTCAGCTCAATTACATCTCGATGTCTGTGTCTAATTTAATTATGAAGGATTAGGGAGACGAACGGTGACTCTCGCTCCGGGTCGTTTCTGGTGCAAAGGTTGTCCATTGCCATTCAGCGCGGCAACGCTGCTAGCATCATGGGCACTTTTGCGCCAGGAATGATGCGGGACGAGTACGTAGGTCACACTAAGTTTTGCGTAACTTAAAAAAACAACATGTTAAAACCAAAATATTATGTTTATTGCTTTTCAAAATACTCTCCTTTACATTTTAAACATTTGTTCATGCGAACGAACCATTTTTTAAAACAGGAGGTCCACAGATCTGAAGGCATGTTTTCTACGTGCTGATTGAACGCTATCACTGCCTCTTCGGAGTTGGTAAAAGTGAAACCTCATCTTTGATTTTGGGGAAAATACAGAAATCACAGGGTGCTAGGTCGGGGCCATGCGCAGGATGGGTGACGAGTTGTACTTTTTCGGAAGCTAAAAATGACTTTGTTTTGTTGGCCGTGTGTGAAGAAGCGTTGTCATGATGTAGGAGAACGCGGCTTTTGGGTCATATTTCGCGAACTTTTTCTAACATCCTGGGTAAACAAATGGTAGAATACCACTCGGCATTAACACTCTTTTGATCTTTAACAACGTTTCTCGCCTGTCTCACTTTTGTTAGCTTGTTCTCATTTTCAAACACCCATTCACAAGATTGCTGTTTTTTTTTCGGGTTCAAAACAATAAATCCACGTTACGTCTCCTGTGACAATGTCATAAACAGCATTAGAATGTCAGTGGTCGGACTTCAGTAGCATCTGTGAACACCACGCGAATGCCACGCGAGCCCGCTTCTGCTCCGCTGTCAGTTCATGAGAGGGATCCACCGACAACAAAGTTTCCGAACTTTCAATTCTTCGTGTAAAATTTTCTGGATTTGACTCATACGAATCCCCAATAGTCCTCGAATTGTCTCATACAAATCCCCAATAGTCCTCGAATTGTCTCATAGGCAATCCGCGGGTTTTCTTCAATTAACCGCTTGACAGTAGCCACATTATTTTCGTTGACGGCAGTTGAAGGCCGCCCTTCAAGAAATTCGTCATGTAAAGAAACTCGACCTCTCTCAAATTCAGCAAACCATCGCCTCACGGTGCTCAAACAAGGTGCTTCTCTCCCAAAAGCATTTTGAAGACGAGCGGCACAGCCTAGAACTTTTAAAATTATAAAAAATCATCGCTCTAAAATCTTTTCGACTTAATTCCATTTTTGTTGCATACGTAGAACTTTGATGTGTGATAAAAAACAATTGACAAATGATTTCCCGCCAATAGTTTGTTTTTTATTACTAAGAAGGTTGCAACGTTAAAAAAATATAACATTCGAAATTCAAATAGTTCCGATTAGCTAGAAGTGCAAAACTTTTAGTGTGTCCCATGTATAATGATTTTGTTTCGTCTGACTGCGCTATTGTATCTGTGTAAACGTATTTTATAGTAAATTGATATTGATGAATTGATTAAAAAAAAATTGTTGGAAAAAAAATTATATTTCCCCTTGATGCACCTGCTAATCAACTATTATTGAGCGTAAAGTTGATGATTCCGTGACTATCTTCTTGATACGATTATATATATATATATACGATTATACATGCTTTATGATGGCGGTTGATGATACCGTCTATAGTCTGTAGTCCGAGACGCCCAGGACTGTAATTGGCTGTGCCATAGCGGCTGGCACGTAAGATTTTGTTGCCTTTCATCAACATTTCAACGCAAGGCAAACGGGTTTCAATTTTTTTCAAAATTACAACGTAGCTGCTACTTTTATTAAATTCATTCGGTCACTTTGGACATAACCTATTATAAATGTGTCCGGTGACGGCAATAGGCTTGCCCCCTATTACGTGGGACTAAAAATACTGGCAAGTTGTGGGTGTGTAATGCACCTCTGTCTACCCCTTCGGGATATAGGCGTGATATGTTTGTGTGTGTGTGTGTGTGATTCCGTGACTATAGCTGGATTTCAATTATGGGTATATTTTCTCAAGGCTTTATGTAATTAATAATCATTACAATCCATCCACGCATCAGCTAAAGATTTTTCTTGGCTCACACCTTTAGACCGACTGTGCAGAAGTTAATACATTGATCCTACCAATAACATAAATAATATGTTATAAAATTTGTTAGTTGTACGTGCATTCATAATAATCATTTTTATAATAATCTACTTGGTACAAGGTTGCGAAGCGTAAGCGGAGCTTTGCATTTGTGTGAGTGACCACGAAAAGTAGAGTAAAAACTCATTGTGTAGCTGTGTGTACAACACATGTGTGTGTAAAAGAGGTCATATATACGTTCACGTACACTGCACTCACACAAATGCACAGCTCCGCTTACGCCTCGCGACCTGTATACTTAGCTAATACCTTTTGATATTTATGTTGCTATTGACATAATAATCATTCGATATCAGACCAATTGAAATCGTCTATAGAATGAATATCGAATTCATCACTTTATTATCATTGTTATCTGACGTGATATTTATATGTCATCACCATTTTATATCAATTTTACGTTGGTAGAACTGAACCTTGTTATTTATGAAATAGAGTTAGTTATTTCTTTGACCTCAGCAGCACATGGTTGTAGTGTATACTGAACATGTGTGTTTTATTTAGTAGATCACGGCTCGGTGGTTTTGCTTTACAATGAGGTCGCCCGCGTCGGTCGGTAGTTCATCAATCGACGCCACACGCGTACGCGCATGGAATATTTTATAATTAACTCTAAAGTGAATCAACTTTAGACACTGTGTACACGAAACCGCATACATTCATTCGTATACGAAAATCCACGCGGTGCGGGTCCGGTTTGCTACACAGAGTTGCCTTCAAACGTTACGCGTTACCTACAGATCTTAAGAACTCGCTTTATGTAAGGCGTGCCATAACTATAAAAAAATGTAATTGTATTTCAGGCTGTTGCCTCTTATAACAGACTAGTTCCATACTTGAGAAGATTTGGTACTCTAAGACCGGCATTCTGTTTGCATCCAGGAATAAGTGCTAAAATGAACATACCAGGCAAATTTTCATGATTATATTCGGCTTTCAAATATAATAAGACGATAATATACATTCCTATAATACATTACGATAACTTGCCATCGACGCAAGTCGTTTTCAGCAGTGGTATATACTGTACCTTGACACGAATGTAATATATAGGATGTTACATAAGGGTTATATCAACCTGAAGACACCCCCATCAGCAACACAACACATATCGAAACGGGTTCTGATCCCACCCTCTTCCTTCCGATCCCGAACAACGCGTGGCGGGCAGAGATGCCACTCCCACACAGTGGATAGCATGTTCGCGAGAACCGAACGTTTTAAACGTTCGTTTCTCTTCCGAGCGATAGTGGCCTGGAACGCCCTGCCTGTGCACGTGTTTCCTCCCACATATAACCCTGGGTTCTGAAAGAGTTCTTTCGGAGCGTGAAGAGGCACATCAGTAGGTCGTCAAGTTGAGGGCCACTCTCTATAGTATTGTGTGCTGTGAGAGTGGCCCACAATCACTAGACGTCGTCACGACTTACCACCAGGCGGGCGGCGTCAATTTGGCGAACCCAATATAAAAAAAAGCCAGCTGATGGGGGTGTCTTCGGGTTGATATAACCCTTACGTAACATCCTGCATATGTGCCTACCTCGTGGGCCATACTAATTGGAAACGCGCCTGCAGAATTCCACCGAATGTTAACACTTCAACTTAACATTTTTTTCAAATAGTTTATCTCATTCTCAGAAAACCTATCGAAAGACGGTCTATGTGTTAGATTTTAATAATTTCAATGTAAACATTCGCCATTATACATATAAGATCAAAATCATAAATTAGAAAAGGAAATAATATTGATTAAAATTGTCAAAATAAAAACCATAATAAGTTTTTATTTTGATCATGTTATCTAGCCTAGATTTGAAGTTACATTTTTAATAGAAATGTAAATGAAAATATTATGTAATCATTATCATATTTAAATTGATGATAAATTAAAGAAATAAATATTAATGATTTACGGTATCAATATAAAACCATAATACACTTCTTATGAGAATAAGTACGACGGGGTCGGATTTGAATAATGGCGAATGGAGGGAAGGCTTTAGACACGAAATAGATTACGAATCGGAATGTATATTATATTGAAAGAAACTTTCAAAATATAATAGCATTAATTTTTCTCAAAATTAAAAAGGACAAACAAACGTCGAAAATTGTGTCGCCTCTAAACGAGGCATTATCTATATGTTCTGAAGAGCTCTTCAATCTGATCCCACCCTCTTCCTTCCGATCCCGAACGACTCGTGCCGGGCAGTGATGCCACCCCCACACAGTGGATAGCATGTTCGCGAGAACCGAACGTTTTAAACGTTCGTTTCTCTGCCGAACGATAGTGGCCTGGAACGCCCTGCCTGTGCACGTGTTTCCTCCCACATATAATCCTGGGTTCTTTAGGCGGAGCGTGAAGAGGCACATCAGTAGGTCGTCAAGTTGAGGGCCACTCTCAATTGTAATGTGTGCTGTGAGAGTGACCCACAATCGCTAGACGTCGTCACGACTTACCACCAGGCGGGCGGCGTCAATTTGGCGAACCAAATATAAAAAATAAAAAAAAATAAAAAATAAAAATGTATGTATATTTTAATTTTGCGAAAAATTTATGCTATTATATTTTGAAAGTTTTTAACATCTTACTTACCATTACTTTGTCATGGATTTTCGCCAGGTAACGCCTGCTTCCATCCAATATTTCTCTATATTATTTAACGAGGGAATTCCGATTGGATTGCTAACTCTTTTATATGTAAACAATAAATACTTTGTATGTATATTGTGTAGAAAATAATTAATGATCTAAGGCACCACTCATCTGACACCAAAAGCCAAATCAGACCAATCCCCAAGTTTGAAGTAAATGAAGGTCCAACCTATCAAATGACCTGTCGATGCGTTGATGATGATGATTAGGTATACGCCCACGATTCTATGTTTGAGACCCAGTACGCTTAAACGGTTGAACCGAAAGTTGAAATGTTCGAAGGAGACATGCGGTGCCGAGTAGCAAGAACAAAATTCCACGGAGACAAATTTGCTAGTTAAAATTATCAAAATTAGAACTATTTAAATTTTTGGTTGACGCTGTAATATTTTCTTTACTCCATTGTTCGCCGCGTAGAACTTCGTACAGGTTCTGGTTGGAATTCTTCACGCGTCTGTCTGTCTGTTCGCGATAAACTCAAAAATTACTGCACCGATTTTCATGCTGTTTTATCAATGGATAGTGGTTCTCGAGGAAGGTTTAATGCTATAATACTATTTCACGTGGGCCTCAAAGCCGCGGCCGTGCGCTTGCAAAAAATAATAACCAAATCGTAACTTCCAAATTAGGGGTATACCTGTCATTTTAAGGTTCCGTACCCAAAGGATAAAACGGGGACCCTATTACTGATACTTCGCTCTCCGTCCATCCGTCTATCTTGGGAAATTTGAAATTTTCACAGATGATGTATTTCTGTTGCCTCTATAACAACAAACACTAAAAACTTCGTTCCAAAAAACAAAATATAATAAATATAAGGGGGCCCCCATACAACAATCGTGATTTTTTGCTGTTTTGGCACGGAACCCTTTGTGCTCGAGTCCGTCTCACACTTGGCCAGTCTTTGTATTGTAAAGTTTAAGTAATGTTTTTGTTTTAAATTTCAGACGGAGATAATGGGCCAGAGTATCTTCGAGTTTAGTCACCCATGTGATCATGATGAAATTCGGGAAGCGCTACGTACAAACAGCAACGGACGACGGGATCTTTTACTACGTCTCAAGTGCACAATTACTAGTAAAGGCAGAAATGTACATCTGAAATCAGCTTCTTATAAGGTACTAGCGGCGCCCGCTTGACTAATTATATACACAAAAACCTTCCTCGAGAACCACTCTATCCGTAAGTGAAAACCGCATCAAAATCCGTTGCGTAGTTTTAAAGATCTAAGCATACATACGGACCAACAGACTTTGTTTCATACTATGTTATGAAGACACATTACGTCACTTCTTCCGGTGAGGTATACAGAGGCAAATGCTATACCCACATTGTTGCATTGGTCCCATTTAATAGGGTGTGACTTGTGAGCCTATTACCGTTACCGTAATTTTTAGGGTTCCGTACCCAAAGGGTAAAACGGGAACCCTATTACTAAGATTCCGCTGTCCGTCCGTCTATCTGTCTGTTATCAGGTATCAATTTAAGTTCGTGATGCATTAGCTTTAAATATATTTATTTAAAAATAATAAGATAACCTAATCTACATTATGACCATTTCTAGGTATTAAAAAAATAAAACCGGGCAAGTGCGAGTCGAACTCGCGCACTAAGGGTTCCGTAGGTACCAATAAGAAAAAAATCACGTTTATTGTATGGTATTTATTATGTTATGTTTTTTAGTATTTGTTGTTATAGAGGCAACCGAAATCATCTGTGAAAATTACAAGTTTCTAACTATCACGGTTCATGAGACCGTACTAAAAAAATCCCTTTCTTTAGAAAGAATTTTTTTTCGTACAAAGCGAATGTTTTTTGATTAGCAGTTAAAATAGTACCTACCCGAATTATATCAAAATTCAAGACGAAGGCATTGCAAACAAAAACTGTCAAAGAACCTTTTTATGATCTCGGACTATTTTTATTTGTTACAGGTAATACACATAACGGGGCACATGCTTACACCTACAGATGTCAAAGCCGAAAATAAAAAAATGGAAGAAAAGAAACTTGATGGAGAAGATAAGAAGGCTGTAAAGAACGGCATCATAGTAGCAGTCGGCAGACCGATTCCACACCCTTCCAATATCGAAATACCTTTGGACAGCAAGACTTTCTTGTCCAAACATAGTCTGGATATGAAATTCACTTATGTGGACGAAGCGTGAGTGCCTTTATAATATTAATTAACAGTTAAGTTAACATTTACAAAAAAAAAAAACAGCTGTAAGCGTACGGAAAAATATAAGTTACTTATAGAACTTGTTGTTCAACAGTTTTTATTCCAAATAAAAAGATGGCGCTGTTATAAATTACTAACGGTTACTACCTGACGGAGTTTGATATCGCGACCTCTATTGTGTTCGCCTCGTACATCTCCCCACTTAAATTAGCCGTATAATATCAACAAAATATCACCTTCAAATGTATTTTGTAGGTTAAACATGATGCGATTTCGCGGATTTGTACACAGTCAGTGATAAACGTTAGGTGAAAATCGTTCAATATTGGATGTGGAAGTGTATAGTGGTGTGTGAAGCGTTTATTTGCGCGAAATATAGTGCTAGTGTTTTATAAATAAGTGTAACATCGTTAGTTTTAGTTTTAAAATCGACAAGAATGGCGGGATATTTGAACTCTGTCAGTGTAAGTAGTATTTTAATCTGAATTAACAAGTTGTATAGACTCTTTATTTGTTAGAATTCATAATTGCATAACAATATTTTCGGTATTTAGTTCAAATATTCGATAACTAGTGGAGTAGGTCATTCAAGGTTAACTATGTAGGTGTACCGGCAAGCGTGACCTAAGCATGGGGATTGCAGGTCACATGGAGGTGACCTTGTCAGCATTCCTATTTCCGGCCCTGAATTTTTAGGAAGATTATTTTTAAAATAAATTATATTCCAGATTTAAAACCAGACTATTTTATTTATGTTTTCATTCCAATTCTATAAAAACAAATTTATTTTCGCGTATATATTCAAACCCTGGCGAACGCTCGCGTTTCCTTATGGAACATGCGAAAGCAATAGACATTGGTCAAACCATTCAAAATATTTTTAAAGTTTTAATGATGATTGACGCCATCCCAAAACTGTTACTACGTAGGGCTGTAGTATGTACTACAAAATGTTTTATTTTTCTACTGTATATCTAATAGTACTGGTTGGTTACAGGTTAACAAACACTCTCGGCTTCGAACCAGACGAGATGGTCGGTCGTTCCGTGTACGACTACCATCATGCCAGCGATACCGGCTCCCTGGTCCACCAATTTAAATCACGTAAGTAAATAATTAAAAATTTAATAAGTTTCTTTATGATTTATTAATTTATTAATATTTATAATCTGGAAAGAGATGCAGATTATTCTCTTCATGCTGGTACTAGAGAAGCCATGGGCATCCCATGTCTTCGCCTGCATGGAATATTATATTTTTATTTGAACTTTTCGTGTGCCTTGTGGAAGATCCGAAAAAAAAAGTTGCAGATTGGTCGAGCCGCTCTCGAGTTATGTGCTTAGCAATCATAAAATATAATATACATTAGATCGAAAATGAGACAACCCGCAGGCGTTCCTTGGTACTTAATAATTCGTAGAGATACGTGTAGTGAGCTAGCCTTAGTTTAAATTAGCGCCCTCTATTGGTGCTATGCACTAACACGTTTGAAACTTTGTACTGCGAGTTACAAAGTCTTAATACAGATGGTAGCACTGCTTTCAATGCAATGTTTTCAACTTATCCAAATTGTTTTTTTTTTCTATTTATAGCGGCTATATAAGATTTTTTTCATAAATATGTAAGGGAAAAGGTACCTTATATTGTTGTTATGAATTCAATGTTTAACTAAAACAGTTTATTAGATTTCATATTTTTTGACTAAGTACTATTTTGTGCTACTAGCGTAACGCTCACGGCTTCGTCCGTGACAAATTAATCCTCGACCACCACTCTATCCATTAGTGAAAGCAGCATGAAAATGTATAGCAGTTTTTGAGTTTCTTGCATACCGACAGACAGACTGACGCTGTGGAGGGCTACGTTTTATAATATTAGTGATTAGAGAATTTCAGGAGTCTGAGAGTGGTTGAGAAAGCTATTTTCTTTTTCAGCATTGAGGAATTACAATTTTAACCGGTCAGAATAAGACTTAGCCTGTCTCAGAACGAAGATTTTCTACAGAGAAACTTAAACAACTTACCTCAAGTAAAACAATAAAATAACTTTGAAAATCGTGTCGGTTTAACACAACTAAGCGACGCAAGGAGGCGCTGGAGCGGGACCACAGGCCTGCGTCTCGAGAAATCGAGGACCAGCGGTCCCAACTCCGCCAGGATCTCATGGAGTCATGGAGGGTGCGACTTGACCAACCCAAGGGGGGTGCCATCTTCATCGCGGCGGTGAGACCGATCATGGACGATTGGCTGCAGAGGCAGCATGGTGACCTCACGTACCGTGACGCAGATGGTTGCCGGGCATGGATGCTTCGGTAGCTATCTGTTTCGCATGCATCGTGAGGTCACACCCCGGTGTCAACACTGCTAGGTTTCCGACGACGACACCGCACTCCACACGCTGGTGGAGTGCTCAGCGTGGGCGAGTCAGCGCCGGGACCTCGTAGTGGGTCTGGGCGTGGATACCCTCTCGCTGGGGACCATGCTTCAAGCCATGGTATCCAGCGGGAGTAGGTGGAACGCGGCCGTGTCCTTCTGCGAGCAAGTCATGCTCGCGAAGGAGGCGGCCGGGAGGGAGAGGGAGCGTACCCTCCCCGCCGAGTTCCGTAGTCGGCGGCCAGGCCGCCCCAGACTACGCGACTACGCCCAAGACTATCGTCCTCCATGATCGGGGCCTGAGGACGGCGGGATCGCCACCCACCGTCCTTACAGAAGCAGGCTAGAAGGGTTGCGTGCTGCGGGGCCTTTGCCCCATAGCACGCAACCAGATTCACTCACTGACGCGGGATAAAACCCGACCCCAATGACGCGGGATTCTCGTCCCGACCAAACACCCGCAGAGACCACAGGGGTGGTCAAAGTCCGCCGGGCGCCACTGGACATACCCTCTGCTAGTAACCAGGGACGCCCGGCAGCGGACGTTGGAGCGGCCGCGGCCTTGGGCCGCGGAATTAAAAAAAAAAAAAACTAAGCGACGCAAAATACATATTTATACCTATGTACCTACTTCACAACATACTCGTTTGTCACAGCCCTTGGATGCTCATTCGGTAAATAAACCTATTTTCTTCACGAAGTAAGGATAATATTACGTAAATAGGTACTATTCCCTATTCCGTGATGATAAAGGGCTCATCCTTCACATGCGACGTACACCACGCATTATGACATCTGATCAGGATCTGGCCTATATAATTTGTATGGTAACGAACACACTGGTCATTCACCACGCTGTCTTAAGCTTCACCGCGCCAGATTTCCGTATTCCCATGCTATCCCACGCGTACGGACGCTGTCACACACGTTTAAAGTGTCATAGCGCGTAAATAATGTGAACGTAAGACGTACGTAAAGTGTGTCACTGGTTCCCACGTCCCGTGGCATACGTCTAATGTGAAGGACCAGTGTGTTTCAAGCTTAATACTCCAACTGATATTACGTAATAGGTTTGGTGTTATCTTCCGATTGTTTCTTAAGAGAAGTTTTGTGCATAGGTAGATCGGCCATCCTTAATATTTTCAACAAAACATCGTTTGTGGTGTCAGCTAGTAGTAACTATTAATCATTCACATGTGAAAATAAATTTATCAAAATAATAACAGTATAAAATAAATTCGCTTCCGTTCCCTATGTATGCTAATATGTTTAAAACTATGCAACGGATTTTAAAGCGGTTTTCACCTATGGATAGTATTTCTCGAGGAAGGTTTTTTTTTGTAAATAATTTGTCAAGCGGGCGAAGCCGCCGACGTCCGCTAGTTTTATTATAAAACGTCCGTTGTTCACGATTCATTCCGAATTAACTGAACAAGATTGTGGTCAGTGATTCATATGGAATAATTTCATTAATTTTGTGTGTATAATTTTGTAAATAACCTGATCTCTAAACTAAAGCTAAGCAAGGTCGGTCTTTTTGTGTCATTTCATATTAAATTAGGCAAGATTGTTCTAAAGTAAGTAATTAGGTCCAATCAATCAAAGTCACAAATTGGGGCAGTTTGAACAACACTAGCAACACACTGGTCATTAATAAATCGAAAAAAGAAACTATGGCAATATTTATTATTAGGTACCTTTATATAGGTATATAGGGTTCCAAACCCAAAGGCTAAAACGGGACCCCATTACTAAGTCTCCGCTGTCCCTCCGTCTGTCCGTCTTGCGCTGTATCTCATGAACTGACATAGTTAGAAAGTTGTAATTTTCACAGATGATGTATTTCTGTTGCCTCTATAACAACAAACAGAAAAAACAATATAATAAATATATAAGGGGGCTTCCATACAACAAACTTGATTTTTTTGCCGTTTTGGTACGGAACCCTTTGTGCGCGAGCCCGACTCGCACTTGCCTGGTTTTTTAAAAAAAAGATTCTGCACGTATTACTACATCGTAACGCTTATTCCACAAATTATTACATAATGATTAACAATTAATATAGTGAGCACAACATTGTATTTATGCGTAGTTCTGTAAATAATTGACAATAACGACAACGTGGTCTATTAAATCGGCCAAATCAATAACGCAATTTGAACTCAGGCGCCAGGAAAATTTATAGGTCTCGACTTTCGGTCCTACCTACTTCATTAGAAATTTTCTCTGCAATGGGAATACGTAGGTCACACTATAAGTGTTGCGTAACTTAAAAAAAACAACATGTTAAAACCAAAATGTTGTGTTTATTGCTTTTCAAAATACTCTCCTTTACATTTTAAACATTATTTCATGCGATCGAACCATTTTTTAATACAGGAGGACCACAGATCTGAAGGCATGTTTTCTACGTGCTGATTGAACGCTATCACTGCCTCTTCGGAGTTGGTAAAAGTGAAACCTCTCATCAAATCTTTGATTTTGAGGAAAATACAGAAATCAGAGGGTGCTAGGTCGGGGCTATGCGCAGGATGGGTGACGAGTTGTACTTTTTCGGGAGCTAAAAATGACTTTGTTTTGTTGGCCGTGTGTGAAGAAGCGTTGTCATGATGTAGGAGAACGCGGCTTTTGGGTCGTCTTTCGCGAACTTTTTCTAACATCCTGGGTAAACAAATGGTAGAATACCACTCGGCATTAACTCTCTTTTGATCTTCAAGTGGAATTGTACAGATGGGACCCGTAGCTGAGAAAAAAAAAGCGATCATATTTTTACCAACGTTTCTCGCCTGCCTCACTTTTGTTGGCTTGTTCTCATTTTCAAACACTCATTCACAAGATGGCTGTTTTTTTTCGGGTTTAAAACAATAAATCCACGTTTCATCTCCTGTGACAATGTCATAAACAGCGTTAGAATGTCCGTGGTCGTACTTCAGGAGCATCTGTGAGCACCATTCCACGCGAGCCCGCTTCTGCTCCGCTGTCAGTTCATGAGGGATCCAACTACAACAAAGATTCCGAACTTTCAATATAAAATAGTGATAATCATAATCTAAACTTAAGAAATAAGGATAAACTGGCTGTTCCTAAGTTTAGGCTTCATAAAGTGAGTAATTCTTTTGCGGGGAACTTTATTCGAATGTACAATACATTGACAACCGAAATAGCAAATTTATCTCTTAATAAATTTAAAAAACTAATAAAACGTAAATTGTGCCTTAAAGCTTATTATAGTATTAATGATTTCTTAGATGACAAGGCTGCCTGGTTGTAACACGAATTGCTCCTTTCTAAATAACTCTGTATTAGATTTAAGATGAAATATTTTGGAAAAAAGCCGAACTGAGTTTCTTGAGGGCTCTTCTCAGTCTCGTTGCATTTTGGAACCCTCGGTAGAGTCACACCAACTTTTTACGAATCTAAATAATTTTCTAAAAATTTCAAAGATAATAAACGTTATTTTATTTTATTTTATTTATTATATAATAAAGTTTTCTGGATTTGACTCATACTAATCCCCAATAGTCCTCGAATTGTCTTATAGGTAATCTGCGGGTTTTCTTCAATTAACCGCTTAACAGTAGCCACAGTATTTTCGTTGACGGCAGTTGAAGGCCGCCCTTCACGAAATTCGTCATGTAAAGAAATTCGACCTCCCAAATTCAGCAAACCATCGCCTCACGGTGCTCAAACAAGGTGCTTCTCTCCCAAAAGCATTTTAAAGACGAGCGGCACAGTCTTGCTGAGAGAGAGAACTTTTAAAATCATAAAAAATCATCGCTCTTAAATATTTTCGACCTCAGACTAAAAGAATAACATTATTCTTTTAGTCTGAGTTTCCATTTTCGTTGCATACATACGTAGAACTTTGATGTTTGATAAAAAACAATTGACAAATGATTTCCCGCCAATTGTTTTTTTTATTACTAAGAACGTTGCGTTGCAACGTTTAAAAAAATATAACATTCGAAATTCAAATAGTTCCGATTAGCTTGAAGTGCAAAACTTTTAGTGTGCCCCATGTATAAATAAATAAATATATTCAGACAATTCACACAACGTCATCTAGTCTCAAACTAAGCAGAGCTTGTGATATGAGTACTAGATAAACTGATATAAATACTTATATACATTTTTTTAAATACATACGTATTCCAGACTTCGGTACAAATGGACCGGGAATCGAACCCGAGACTCCGGTGTCAAAAGCGGATGTATCGACCATTTTAACTTAATACTTTTTTCTACATCGACTTTTACTTAATCGCCTCTGTCTCTGTCTTGGGGAATAAAACGTGATTCTATGTGTGTGTACGTATAGTGGAAAAATATGATAATAGTCTATTTATACTGTCAATTGATGGCACTTGATGGAATTTGCTACACATTTTGGAAATTGCTACTGGAAATTTGCTACACATATTGGACAAAAACACTTGTACTTTCCAATCTATATATTTAATACGACAATTTGTCTGTCCGTCCGTCGCGTTTTTCAATTATAATTAATAATACATACATTTGCATGAAATATTAAAATATTCTTTCTTTTTTTTATATATTTGAGGCGATACAAAGTTCGCCGTGATAACTAGTTTTATTTTATTACACCAAGGAATATTCCTTAGTGAAATGTGAAAAGGTTTAATTAAGATCTTAATTCTTAATCATCTCTGATGATGCCGCCGTGAGGCGAAACCGGTTAGATGAATAAAATAAAATCAAGTGGAAAGTAGAATTGTTTTTGGCCAATATGTGATAATAGTAAACACCCGGGTAAATACAACCGGAACAAAGTAATTGTACAAGACCTTGTCTTGGCTTGTTTGCGTATTTATACCTGTTCTCGTGTGTTTTACGAAACACGTGTAGCCAGCTTTATTGAGCGACTCGTGTATTTCGTTCGTGATCGAACTCCTAAACGACTGGACCGATCTTTTTGAAATTTGGCACGGTCATAGTGACCATCGCCGTTAGTCGATCTGAATTCATAAAGATCGGTCCAGTCGTTTAGGAGTTCGACCCGGGTCGACAAACTCAGCTCAATTATTGCAACAGCAGAATGCATTGCATACCTAGTTTTTGTGGTTATGGTTACTCCTACTCATACAAAACTGGCGGACGCCCGCGAATTCGGTCCCGTTTATGCGACTTTTTAGGGTTCCGTAGTAAGTCTCGGAGCCCTTATAGTTTCGTCATGTCCGTCCTCCACTTTTCTCCCAAACGGTTAGTGCTAGAAACAGGAAACTTTGTATGAATATGTTATATTTACTACACCGACAAAGTGCTAAAATAAAATAAAAAAATAAAAAATTGTTGCATGAACGTAAAGTGAGGATTATATTTTTTCTCACGTCTACCTCATCGTGTGGAGTATCATTAGATAGGTCTTTTGAAAACGTTGTTAACAAGTCAAAATTTAATTAAAAGTTTTAAAAACCGACTCACAAAAAAAGTGATTTATAAGTTATGACCTTTCATTTGATACCCAACACGGGTATATTTGAACACATTCAATTTTTCATCACCACTTTTACCCCTCATATCTGTGAAATGGCTTAACCGATTTTTATAAAACATAGCTAAGAACACTCTCCCCTAACCCATCTTTCAAACAAAAGAAACAGAATCAAAATCGGTTCATTCGTTTGGGAGCTACGATGCCACAGACAGACTTACAAACACACACACACCCACACACACGTCAAACTTATAACACCCCGTTCGGGTTTCCGTCGGGGGTTAAAAAGGTTGTAAACGGCAGGCGTGAAGAACCTGAAAAGTACATGATGTTGGTCCCTATAATGAACTTTGCAGGAAAACTATAACGGACCGTATAACTCTAATAGATAGCCTTCCTAAATTAATTGACTATTCAACACAGAACAAATGTTTCAATTCAAACCATTCTGTTCTGAGATTAGCACGACAAACAAACTATTCTAGTTTATATGTATTTTAAAAAAGATACTGATCTTTTAAGTTGAACTATTATTATATTGAATTATTATATTATATATTAAGATATATCGGTGAAAAAACCTTTTAAATTTCCTAATATTTCACATTGTTTGAATTTTAATTTCTTGTATTAATATACCTAAATCATAAAATCTTTTCTACTAACTATTTTCCTAAGGATCTTATCGATTGGTTAATATTTTTTGTTAAATAATTTTGTCAGTAGTTTCATAAATTTGCAGCTTCGAAATTGATGCTGAAAGGGTAATTGAGAAAATCTCGGTTAGGTTATGTTAATAGAAATCAGAAATACTGTATTATTCGAAATATTTTCTCTACTAACTATTGAGACTACAAAATTTCCTAAAGTTATTAGTAATTAACATTTTTGTAAGATAAGTAGTTCACGATATTAACAGGTTTGAAAATTTTGTTTTTGAGTCAAATTGCGCATAGACGGCGTACACGCTCTTAACTATACATACATATAGACTGCTTCGGTGGCGTGGTCGGTAGTGTATCCGCTTTCGACGCCGGAGTCTCGGGTTCGATTCCCGGTCGGGACAAACTTTGTGTGATGACACATACGTTTGTACCGAAGTCTGGATGTTTCCTATGTATAACATGTATGTATTTACAAAAAAAAATGTATATAAGTATTTATATCAGTTTATCTAGTACTCATATCACAAGCTCTGCTTAGTTTGAGACTAGATGGCGTTGTGTGCATTGTCCTATCATATTTATTTATTATTATTATTATTATTTATTCACTATTATAATATCGAGTCAAATTCATGTAGGTAATGCAATAATCAGCATGTGGAATATCTTGTTTGATGTGTTCTGTATCACTGGTTCGATATCGATCGAAATATTTGCGTGATTCGCTGATATTTATAACAGAGTTTAGATGTGCATAAAATATAGTACCAATCTATAAAAAAAGTACTTGTAATTACATAATTATCAATAGTTATTATAACATCCACATGCTCTGGTTAGTTCGATATTGGCATTGTGCATATAAATGTAATGTTTATTTAGTGTTATATATAAAACTACGTTGAGTTCTGCTACTTAATTATCACAAGGATTTGATTATCTTGAATAGTTGTTCTATATTCTACAAGATAAAAGTAAGCTGTTAAACACTTCGTTTGAGGTCTGCCGACGAGCGGAGGGTCTAAGAAATCTAATCTAACTCAGCATTTCGTTTCAATCTAATCCATTCCCTCAAGTGGATAATAACAATATACCCAAATAATAATCTCCCTCTCCGGTCGAATGGCTCTGTAAGATCTTGTTGAAATGAACGTTTTATGGCGGTATAGACATTTGAATTTCATAATACTGTCAGCCGTGGCCGACGATTCACGATTCTTCTTCTTCTTTCTAACGTGTATAACGTGACGCCAATGTCATTACCTTGACATTGACGAACTATAGTTCTTCTGTGTGGTATCAACTATGTTAGTCCCGCACAGAAGAACTAGTTAATCCTAACAAGCTCCAGGTGCAGGACAAGAAACGTTGTTGCGGAGCGCCAGAGGTAACCTAAAAAGCCACCTGGCACGCGCTCTGCAAAAATCGAACTCCGATTCACGATTGTTTATTGCAAATTGTAAGATTCAAAAACACAAACCAAAAATACACGTCAAATATTGACATAACAACCGACTTCAAATTACCGAAATGGGACCACTTGGGAAGTATTAGCTTTCATTAAAAAAAATCAAAATCGGGTCACCCAGTCCGAAGTTATGAGATAACAAACTTAAAAAAACATACAGTCAAATTGAGACCTTTTCCTTTTTGGAGTCGGTTGAAAATACCATTATCACGTAACATTCCATTTTACGTGAATTGTAAAACCGGAAACAAGCAATATAATTTAGATAGTGATTAGTACATAATGTGGTCGTGAATCGGAAGTTTTTTTTCGATCTAATATTTCGATTTAGATTTAAGAATTTTTATGAATTTAATATCAATCAAGAATTCCAAGCAAACAAAGAAGGTGTTCCATATAAAACTCATTCGCACTTTCAGTAGCCATTTATTAAACACATCTCCAGTGGGGTCATCGTTTGAACCTAGATATCAGCTTATATTATTGATATAAATGAACTAACAGCTATACTATAGATAGCGCACCACTTGACGCCCCTCAGTAGGAAAATGGTCGAATATAGTTTTAAAATTATAAAACATAGAAAAAGACATACAAATTGGTTTTAATGAGTAATCTGTCAAATATAAATAATGTTCCGGATTAGGATAGGCTTGTGTCGTATTAAGTGGGCTCAATTTTATAATTGGCGAAATATGGGTATAGTAAACCGCTGACTAGAGGTGTGATTCAATGTATGTTATCTACAAGTTTGTATAAGAATATGTAAATATCACAATAGCAATAATACAATACAACACTAAATTTCCGATTGTATCTGGTAATTTTGTCGGTTACTATAACAGGTGTGATAATAACTATCATTATTCCGATGATAATGTCTAGATAACGATGCGTTCACGTGTATAATACGACTGACTGATGTGGCCCTGAACTTGTTGAACGATTCATAAGACGCAATGTATTTATGTTGTTTTGTAGAATTTGACCACGTTAGATTGTGCTAACTGATCTTCACGATTCCGAAAATAGTTTTCTGATTCAGAATTTTCACGAGAATAAATAAACATTAAGGTATGCAATGCATGCTGCTGTTGCAAAAAAACTGAGCCAAGTGTTTTTCGGTGATTATTCCTCGATGGTATGTCCAATTTTCATTTTTTTTTGTTCTAAACCACCCTCACGTCACACGTTATCACTGTGGTAAGTTTGAAGGAGATCGGTTCAGGCGTTTAGGAGGAAGGAGTATGCGGGCAAACGAAATACATGAGTCGCCTAAGATTGAGCTTCGCTCAATAATCACGCCTATGTCCCTGTGGGCGGTAAGCAAAGGTAAAAAAAACACTTCAAACATTGACACAAAAATCGACTTCACATTTCCATAATGGGACCAAATACTTAACTGTCGGAATCAAATCAAAGTAAAATGGTACCACGCAGGTACAAGTAGGTATCAATTTTTTTTTCTAAAAGTTATAAAAAAAATCGAAATTTGGTTCACCCAGGCGTATATAAAAAACAGTCGAATTGAAAAACTCCTCCTTTTTTTGAATTCGGTTAAAAACACACTTCACACACACATTCCCGGGTTATAAATTAGCCTAAGTTACTCCTTAAAACATCAGCTATGTACCAGTGAAAGTCTCGATCTAATCTATTCAGCCATTTCAGAGATTAACCTGAATTTACTTTTATTAATTTAGTGAAGAGCTTTTAAGGGCCCAGACCGCGCACGGATAAAGTCGATTTTGAGCGACAGCAGCGCTATTGTTGCCCGAATCATCCGACGGGCGGGTGAATGACCCAGAGAGCGCGATTTTGAAAATGTTTTGCGACAAACGTTCCACGTTGAGTTATTGTTATTGACACAATTTTTATGATTTTCTATTTATAATAAACAATCAAGAGCAGGTCCGGACTGACCTTTTTGTATTCTACTTACCTAAAATTCCAACTACGAGTACCTATGTATTTATTTGTAATTTTACTACCAAAGTTTATTCTTATTTCGTAAAATTTTCATTCAATAAAATAATTGCAAATTCAGTAGGAAGTACGGTCGAAACAACATCACGCCTTTCCTCGCTAGTGTTTATATCTACGCAAGGAAATGTGCCTATTGCGTAAACTCAAATACTTTTTGCTTACGATCACCTCGCAATCTAAAAAATCTTCTAGGGTTGTACAAAAAATTGTCAATAAATGAAACACAAGTATAAAAATGGTTCATATAATTAAAAGTAAACAAAATATGAGTCGCCACCTAAAAAGCGTGCTAGGGTTGTACAAAAATTAGTTATAAACAAACATGAAATTTATAAATTATTCATATACTTAATGAAACGAAAGTAAACAATAACAAAATATGAGTTTAAGAGTTTCTAATGTTTTTTTCATTTTAATGATTACTGATCAAATTCTGATTTCTACTAATTTGATGATAAAATCAATTGCTATTGCAAAACCTATCAGAATGAAAATGTTACCAGCTGCCCGATTCACGTAATAAAAACCGTAGCGTAGTGACTTAAAAATGTCACTTCGCACACTTTTTAACCGACTTAAAAAAAGAAGAAGATTCTCAATTCGCTGTATTTTTTGAACCGATTTTGATGATTTTTTTTTTTATTTGAAAGCTGGTGATCCCGTGTGGTCACATTTTAATTTCATTAGGATCGGACCTTGGGTTTACACCAGGTAACTCTTCAAAATCGTATAGGAATTGTATAGAAATTGAGCTATTGGAAGATTTATGACAATCCAAGACTAGATAAGTAAGTGCGTTAAAAACAGAAAACCAAAAGGCGATTTCTAAGTTTCTAAGTTAAAACGACTTTTGAACTGGCGTGTTTACGTGAATCGACCGGCTGGGTAGTTAAGTTACCTCAGTCTCTTTCAAAATCATTAGACGTTCTTCTCTTTCAAAACACGTAAAGCTCTTTCTTTCCTCTCTTTCATAGCCTCTATGACATTGGGCGGGTCACGAATAGGCATGCTTCGTGACTGCCGAGGATCAACTAATTCTGGAAGGAGGCAATCGTAATAAAATCTAACAAATTTCATCTCCATTTTCTCCTTCCAAAATTTGTCGTCCTTTTCTATAATATAAACTTTCATAGGTACAGTAGCACCAAACCAGATGCCAAGCATGCAAACGTTTCTTTTAGTTATATGTAGCTGTCCCTGAATTTGGAAATACCAGTAATGATTTTTATTTATGACATAACCCTTGGAAGCCTTGTCCTTAACCCAAAAGGTATGTTTGGCCATTGCTTCATCAAGAGTCATGCCAGCTAAAGAATGTGGGCACTTAATTTCAATTAAACCGTTTGCATAAATGCCATCTGGTGTAGTACCAAGAAATTCATATTGATCGTCGACGAACAAACCGCAACCTTGTATACTAATATTCTCATGAATTTCTAACTGTCTAATTGCAGTTTCTTCGTTTTCGATACCGTACCGTACAGCAGGCAAACTGGAGATATTACTACCATAAACGATTTTACAAACAAGAGCAGCACAACTTGTGCTCTCTCGTTTTTTACAAACTTCCCCGAACGATGATGAGGTTAGTAATTGTCTCCTTGTACTCATCCACTCAGCACTACTTCTTTGCAAATGGGTCGACCTTTCAAGCTCCTCTCTTTCAGCACAAGACAACTTTAAATCAACTAAAAAAGATGACTTGGCTTTCTCATATAATTCTGGACTCAGATCAGGTTTTTCGCAGTTTGGTCCATAGTGAGCGTCTTTCGATACAGCGCTGTGGCTTTTTTTCAATCTTAATTTAGGTTTAGCAATTAAACGGTTTCTACGATTACTATTTTCCACTTTCGCGATCAAAGGATTAGGACTAGATTTAAATATGACTTCATGAGTTTTACTATGAATCGATCCCGTATTAAAAGACACAACAGCAGCTGCGCATCGGCCCGCATAAGAACCACGGGAAGAATAATTTACACGCTTGCCAACTAATTTGGCAATTACTCCGTTAAAACTTTCAACTATATTACTTGTGCAATTATGAATTAAACTTCTAGAATGATATGACAGTCTTTTACTTAAAATTTCTACCGCGTCCATTAATCCGCATCCAACAATTGCTGGAAGTAACCCAACAGGTTCTATTCGACGAGTGTCAGGTCTACAAAAATACTCCTTGCAATGTTGGTGATTACCAAACACGTGTTGTGGACCATTTAGAATATCTTCACTAAGATTTTTTATTTTTTCTTCGAGTGACTGATTTTGATCCCCCCAATATTTAATCGCGCATTTTACACCCGTTCTTAAACGCAAATACCTTTCTTTTAGGAATTTCCGCAACTCGCAAGGATACTTAGTGTCTTTCGACAATTTCTCCAAGCTATTGCAGTAGTTTCGTAAAAGATGATTTTTGCATTCAATTTTCTCTACTATTAAATTATCGTACGGACGCGAATCTAATATTTTTTTATAAGTACTGGAATCGCCGTCTGCTACAAATTTATTATAAATTACACCGTGATCAACAAAGGAACGTTTAAACCCCTCAACTATTATGGTCGATTCCATCCCGGTAGATGATCCTGAATAATTCTTGAAACAATGGTGTTCCGGGGGCTGACTGTTGTTCTTTGCGGCTCGTGCACAGACTACGCAGTATTTATTTTTAACTCCAAAAAACAATACTTTATTAGTTTTAATGCCAATTATCGCAGCTGCGCCGGATAAGGCGGAAAAATTCTTACCATAAGATCTCTTGCTCCAACAACCGTCAACAGCAACAGATATTAATGGTGTACCATTTTTATCAACACTACCTATAGACACTGCGTACTCCGCTTCTTCCTTGACAGCTTCTGCCATGGAATGTGCTGCTGTCTTTTCCCACCAATCGCAAACCGTATTATTAATTTCATTGTACAATGAAGGTGACATGATTGGTAGGGCTACTGCGGCACTTAATGTTTTTAACTGAGAGTAGCTCCCACCAGATGATATGATACCAGACACAATTTGATGATTCACTTCCATGCTATCTTCTTTCTTATCAACCAACCACACAGTAAATTTCATATTACACATACTACATTTTATGATGAGTTTTGAGTCCAGACCAACTTTTACTTCACCTATTATACTGAGGTAACTTAACTTACAATCCATTGGACCGTGGTCCCCTATGGCCTGAAGAGCTTTAAAAAAAAAAGAAATATCCACTACTCTACGCCCAACTTCCACTTCATCCACCTTTCCCTCTTGACGGTTGTCAATAACTAGTTCCTGTAAAGAAAGATAATGGCTTGATTTTTATTATAAAAAATAATTCAAAAGGTATGGGCCAAATTTCTTCAAACATAGCTAAGAACTCCTTTAGAATACATCTTTGAAACACAGAACACTAGATCAAAAACTTAAACGTTTTTATCAGTCTTCGTCAATTATGAAAGTGAATAAATAAACATAATAAAAAACTGGTTGCTTGTAAAGTCGGTTTAGGACGATAATTTTATCGGATAACGTCATAATATTATTCTCCATCGCTTGTACTGCGCTCTCGCTTGACCCTAGCGTGACATAATGTGACACTTTTTTGTGCGTGTTGCCGGTGTTCATCGATTTATAAGACGTTATCACGTCATAAATTTAATAAATCCGACTATATGCATAAAAACTCAAAAGGTAAAAAGAAAACAAGTCTACGGTCTTGAATTATGTTACATAAAAATAAATAAGAACACTATTGTAATAAATCGAATTCAACAGTTGAGACCCATTGAAATCCTCACAGGCTCGAAGATATTCCTGACTAGCTAAATATTTCTTTAGAAATAGGCCCCGACTGCTAAATACGCTATATTACAATGGTGTTGTTATTTATTTTTATTACACATTTTCATTTTTTAATCTGTCGGGTTTTAACATTTTTATTGTTTATTTATTTATATTCATAACTGACGAAGACAAATATAAAAGTGCAAAAGAATTCATACAATATTATGTTCGTGATGAACAGAAATTATAAATTTCCTTTACGCTATACGTATTGGTTTTTTATGGCGTCACTTATTCTATGTCACTCGGGCTTAGAAGACAATTCTAATGATACTAAAAACATTAAAATCGGTTCAATAATTTTGAACTTATCGTGCCACAAAGATATATTACTTAGTATACATACATACATACGTACACCAGTCGCGTAAAAGATAATATTTTACAAAAAAAAATCTTGATTTTGGTAAAATACGAGATTTGAACGTGAATTTTCTTTTGAGAAAGTAATTGAAAAGTATGTGTTTGTCTCACAATGAAAATAATAAATATTGCAAAAAAAAACTGTAGGTACTGAGATTTTGTCTTCGCCCATCACTAGCTAGTTTGTTTATTTATGTAACAAGTCTACAAGAATTACGTATAACAACTTACCTCTATACAGCGCGTAGCAGTGTTGCTCGGAGTCTCGGCCTGAAGGTTTTCTTCATTTTCAGTACTGGAAATATTATTCATCAATATCCACTTTTTATTTATTTTGTAATTTTTGTACAACCCTACGCCAGGCACGGCGCGCGCGCGCCCGTGCAATTTCTGATAGGAAACATACCTACTTCCACTTCCACATATTTAGACATGATGAACATGAAAACTAATAATACTGTAACTAATAATAGTGTAAGCAAACTCATTGCTTTGAAATACATAAATATATGAAAACTAATACTATATTATGTAATAAAATTTATTATTATGAAAATTGTTCCTATAGAAATTGACTTTATTACTTATATAGATATTGAAATTACGTAATTATTACCTACTGGACATTGTAATTTTTCTTCTTAGACTGACATACCTAATTGTGTACCTATCTAATTACATGTCAAATCAATATTTACATGCTGTTGTAGGTATATGTCTGAATCAGGCGATCTAAATCATTGTACCTATTTGCTTTGTAATGTACCTACCCTGTTCAAAATGCAAATAGATTATATTATTATTACTACTAAGACATGATAAGCATACACACAAATAAAATTAATAAAACTAGGATTTTTACTTGACACTAACACAAATCTAGTAAATTTTTTCTAGGTATTTAGGACAAGACGTAGTCAAGTAGGCAGGTAAATAAATAAGTAGGGAGGAACTTACATTTTATTCCGAGATCTTTTGGCTTTCACGTTTTTATAATGCGTACTAAATTTTCTTTTCGCTGGCATGGCACTCAGCAAATTATCCTGCGAAAAGAGACCCTCGATTACCAATTACGTTTATGATACCTATTGCCTTTATCATGTTGAAAAATCTATGTATGTCGTGCAGAGAACTATATACCCCGCCAGTTCATATCTCGAGAAAATAAGGTGGGCAGGGCTTTGATTGTTTCAAGCCTGAATTGATACCTACTTTACAAGGTTCATAAAATGACCTACGCAACAAAGTAAATAATTTTGTATTTCTTACGATTTATATCTAGTTCCATCATGGTTTTCTTTCAGACTTTCATTATATCGGTACTTTCTATTTACTGAAAGTAAATTAGTTATAAAAATATTGTACTTACAGTTTTTCACAAAAAACACAAATTCACAACACGTAATTTTGCTGTAGCATCCGACACGCGTGGAGTCACTTTGAAATTCTATGGCGCACTGGCGATTAGTTGCGACGATCGTTCTATCGGGACGCGTTTGAATTTGCATACATTTTTCTATGGAGAATTTACGTAAAACATATCTAGATTTTAGGGCTTTAAAAGGGGAAGTCTTTGTTTGTAAAGGTACAAAAAAAGTACATGGTTATATTTATTGGCTTTTTCAGTGTTCAAAAAGTGTTTCTTTTTATCAATTTGTGTTGATTTATTGGGTTAAATCTGAAAAATACCAAGGCAGGTTTTCGAATTTTTTCTCAATTTTGTGCGTTTGTTGACGTTTATTATATAACAACTACAGGGTTTTAAGAGTTAAAATTAGCACTAACATCATTTTTGGTCTTTCATTTTAATATATACAAATTATCGTTGTTATTAATCATATGTAAATAGGTTAAATATGAAAAATCGTAACACTCTTTTCGGTGATTTTCACGATCTGGGCCCTTAACTTAGAAGTATGTAAAAACAAATACTTAAATTTAATTTAGATTAAAGATAAATGAACGGGTCTATATTAGAATGAAACGCAATTTCTTTGTTGTTGGCAAACGAAAATATTTAGACCTTCGGGCAAGAGGTCGAGGTGTTGGTAAAAATATCACCCAAGTGTTACGTAGATACATCGGAAAATATATGCCTACCTACATATTTATACATACTAAGCATACATACGGACGAAAGCAACTTTCCGTCCGTCCGTTCCGCCGTCGGTCCCGGTTGTCATACGAACATCTATCAGGCAGTCGTTAGGGGTAGTTGGAGCCCTAAATCAAAAATCCGACCGGTCTAAATACAGAACTTAAATATCGCCTATGAGTTGTGGAGGTCAGATAGCAGTCACTTCACGGAAAATATCGAAGTTCAACCGAATCCCAGTTAGACTGGAAAGCCGACCCCAACTGCTTTGGGAAAAGGCTCGGTGGATGATGATTGATGATAGTAATAGTAATAGTAATGACAATCTTTTTATACGTAAAGTTTATATACGGGGGTGGATTGAAAAGTAATCGGCCTAACCAAGAAAATAAATACATAATAAATGAAATATATTTTTATTTTTCAACGTAATCACCATCAAGTTTAATGCACTTTTGCCATCTTCCCTTCCAAGCAATTTAGCTAGTTGAAAAAAATGATTCTTCCTTAGAGTCAAAATATGCGTCTACTGCTGCTTTGACCTCGTCATTTGTCAAAAATCTTTGACCTCCCAAGTGCTTTTTTAGGTTAGGGAACAGAAAAAAGTCTGACGGTGCCAGACAGGTGAATAAGGTGGATGCGGTAACAGTTCAAAGCCACAGTTGTAAATTTCTGCCATTGATTGGACAGTCGTGTGAACACGAGCGTTATCTTGATGGAACAGGACTTTTCTTCTGATCATTCCTGGACGTTTTTCTTTTATTTCCTCTCGTAAACGACGTAGTAAGGTGCAGTAACAATCAGAGTTTATAGTCTGACCCCTTTCAAGATAATCAACCATAATCACACCCTTCGAGTCCCAGAATACTGAAGCCACCACCTTACTTGCCGACAAAATCGACTTAGCCTTTTTGGGGGGGTGGTGAACCAGGTCTTTTCCACTGTTTTGATTGTTGTTTTGTTTCCGGTGTACAGTAATGAACCCATGTTTCGTCCATATTAACAAAACGATTAAAAAATCACATTCATCAGCTTCAAATAACTCCAAACAGTCTCGTGCAATAGTCAATCGCATACTATTTGCTCAACTGAAAGCAGTCGCGGAACCCACCTCACAGACACCTTGTGGAAACCCAACACGTTGACTATCATGTTTTGAGTACGTTCATAAGAGATGCTTATAATCTCAGCTATCTCTCTAATTTTCAATCTGCGGTCTCCCATAATTAAGTCGAGTATTTTTTTAACACTTTCGTCAGTAGTGGACGTCGAAGGCCTTCCAGAGCGGGGTTCATCTTTCACACTCTCTACCACGCTTGAATTCTGCTATCCATTTATTGACGGATGAATATGAAAGAGCGCAATCCCCTAATGTACTGACCATATCATCATGGATGGCTTTTGATGACTTCTTATGGAGGTACTTAATGACGGCACGCTGCTCGATTTGCTCCATTTGCGGAAATGATGTCAGATTGCTTTGTTAATAAATTTATAAAATTAAAACTAACTAGTTATCACGGCGAACTTTGTATCGCCTCAAATATATTATATATATATATATATATATATATATATATATATATATATATATATATATATATATATATATAGATATATAAAATATAAAAAAAAGAACATTTTAATATTTCATGCAAATGTATGTAAATTGAAAAACGCGACGGACGGACAGACAGACAGACAAATTGTCGTATTAATAGATTATCGCACACGTTTCAAACTTCACACAATTAACAGGTCTGAACTGAACTAAATAATGTGGGTAGATTTGATTTTTAGAACTAAATGGATCAGTGTTAGGCCGACTACTTTTCAATCCACCCTCGTATGTTGTCATAATATAGGTGCTTCATCATATTTTGTTAAACAGGGACATAAGGCAGTAATATACTGCGTTATGTCAGTTTTATTCATAGTGACCTTTGACCTTTGAAACATGAGAATTGCCCATCTGGACCTAATAAAGAATTTTTGATTTAATTGGAATTCCTATCTTCTATCTATCAACCATATCAAACGATTCTGTTTTAATATAATAATAATATAATAAATAAATATTTTTGGACATTCTCAGCCCATTTTTATCTAATTATATAACTTGTGTTATGGGATCTAAATGACTGATAAACATACTTATATATTTCTAAATACACATATTATACATAAAAAATACCCAAAGTCCGAAACAAACATTTAAACATAAATAAATTGATCCGACCCGGAATCAAACCTGGGACCTCAGGCAGCCGCAATCTCATACCACTGCGCCACCGTGGCAGTCGAAAAATTCATGGTTAATATTCATTGAAACCAACTTTTTACTTATTCTATAGTTATGAGAATGGGGTAGTTTACTATTGTTTACCATGGAAGATAAGCTTATTGCATCGTCACTGAATAAATAGTACCTAGTATTAAAGGTACGTGCCCAGTCGTACAAATGGCGTATTAGCTGGGATGTTGTCGAGTCGAGATTATTTAAATTCGGGACTCATAACAGATAAAACCTTCCTTATTTTTTTCCATTATTGTCTACTTTACTAGAAAATGCCCTGATCGTAAATTACAACAATCATCCGTTGATACAGGATGAGAACCGTTTGATCTAAGTATCGTTTTTCGATGGATAAATAGGTACAAATACCTACATTTTAACATCCAAGTTTTATAGACTACAGACAGACAACCTAGTTACCTAATCTCGTTTGGCAGAGCCAATAATGTTTATGACAATGTGTAAGGTGGCTCCACTACATATCTTACAATGTGATCAGCGACCCATGAAATTGCCGGGCTCATTGAAAAGGTTTTGTTTGATGGAGTTGCTCGTATTCATCAAGCTCAAACAACCGTCTGACATGCTAATATTCTTGTTACGAAAATGCTTTTGACACTATCTTCCAATATGCGATCTCTCAACTATCGGGTTTTATTTAGATGTTAATTTGATTTTTTAATAAGACGTGGGAATCAGTTAGTTGAGGAATAACCTTAAATAGCCGACATCCAATACAATAAAAAGTACTTTATCCTATTTTTAAAATCAATTCGATTATGGAGCATTATTTAAGCCAAAATCTCGTACGGTCAACTGAGAAAGACCTTTCACTTACAACATTTGTATTTAAATTGTCTTCTTTTTCCAGCCTTTAATTCTCAACTAAAGAAGAAAGATTTGAAGCTTTAAGACTCTTATATTAGAATACCTAAAAAAATCTAGAAATAATCTGTTTTTAGACATAACAAAATCTGTAATTGCAATGTTTGTTATCGTAAGTCGAAATAACTTGTGTCTAGCCGTCGGCTTTTCTACGCAATTCCAGACGGTTTTCATTCCAGGGTCTTGAGATAACTGCTGGGTGACAAATTTTATGACCGTCATGAAATTGAAGCGAATGTCCTGAGGGATTTATCAAAATGTTGCTCAGATCTGTGCTAAGTATTTACAATCTACGAGTATGTTTGTGTTGGAATTTTTAGACATTCTCACACAACGTCATCTAACCCAAATTAAGCTTATATAAGCTTGTGATGTGGAATGTATAAATATTATCATCGATAGAAGTAGACAGTAGTAAGTAGGATAATAATAGTTTGCAGGCTTAGTTAGACGTAACCAGAGTACTTTTGTAAATAAAAAGCTTGTCAGCTAAACATAAATTTTACATAAAACTTAATTGAGCGGAGCGAAGCGGAGCTAACCAGATGATTAAATGGTTGCCATGGAAACATGTGCGTCAACAATGAAAATATTTTTTTTTTCATTAGATTAATTAATTTAAGTGTTCGATTCTGATTCTGATATGTAATAAAAACATTTGCTCCGCTCAACATTTGCAATTAGCAGCATGCATTGCATACCTAGTACATTTTGTTTGTGATCTTTCTGAGCAACAATTCATTCACTTGTAAATGTAAATAACGCTAAAATGTAAACATCTCAAGAGAGGTATATTGATCTTTTCGTGACGTGGTTTTTCATAAAGTATTCAGTTAAGTACTTTATTTTGAAATTCAGATTTAGATTATATTTTTACCCTTTTGTTTTGCAATTTCGAGAATTAATCATGTCTTCGTATACATCTATTATAGATGCGTAAAGCGAAACATTTTCGTCGTCGTGCCCTCACACAAATGCAAAGCTTAGCTTAGGCCTCGCGAACTGTACCTATTTGTCTAAAATGGCTGGTTTGCAGTATTACAGTGCCAATTTTGCGTACCTACAGTTAATTTAAAGAATGCTTTTGCATGTTTTACATGTAATAAACTCCCCCAAGTGGACTCTGTGTAAAGTCGTAATCATAAACAAGTTACAGCTAATTGCTTGTAAATGTGTCATAAAGTTTACTTTTTATTCTCACTTTAGTATGTCATGAAATTTTGATGACGATTAAATTGCTCTTGATGCGAATGTGTCGTAAATTCATAATCAACACCGGTTTTAAACTGATGCACTTCGCAATGTTGGTACAATGATTATTACAGAAATCAATGACACTACAGAATGATCTAATTTTGAGCTGAAAGAATTGTCTATAGTACCTATTAATCGTATATTGGATACAGCATTAAGAAACCAAGTCACACAGCAGGACTTCCCCACTGCCAATTAAAAAAGCACTAGATCGGAGGCCAAATAGACCTAGATTTAAATTGTTAGGTACATAAAACCTTTTGTTGGATTTTCATAAATTGACAACTGTCTAGAAACATGTCATTCAGTGTAATGAAAGTGTGTGTTTTTAGTCATAGAATTTAGATAATGCTTTGATTGTGTTTAGCTACTAGGATAAATAGTGTCATTAACCACGAGGATCATCGTCAAATAAAAATAAGTTACATATATTTATAACTTGCTGTTACGATCTTACCAAATATGGCTTGTAAAATAGGGACATCGTTTGGTGTAGGTAGGAACGTATGAGGGTTGGACTTTCCAATAAAATTCCATTCTTAGACACTGGCTTAGATCCAAATGTAATGTATAAATTATTTTTTGATTCTTTTTACAACGAGTTCAACTCCATATTCAAGTCTAAGGAGGTCATGATTAGTGATAGTCCTACTTTCAGTGAATGGGCCACTGAGGGTATACACAAAAGTAGACAAAAACTTTATGAACTATACTCAGAAAGACAGCTTAAGAGATCAGTTGAATTTCTAGATTATGTTAAAACTTATTCAAAAAAGTTTAAAGCAGATTGTTTAGCAGCTAAATCAAAATATATAAGTGATAAAATTCTCAATAGTGCAGACAAAGTTAAATCTACTTGGAAAATTATAAACGCGGAAAGAGGTCAACAAAAATTAAATGATAATCATTTTAAACTTAATATAAATGGTAAAATAACTACATCAGACTTCGAGGTCGCTAACGAATTTGAAATTTTTTTCTCCCGAATTCCTGTAGATTTGACAAAAACCCTAGGCTCTTCAACCCCCATTGCAGAATCTTTGTTAAAAGCAAACGTTCCTTGTTGTAACGTTATATTTAAATTCAGTAAAGTTAACATAAACACTATCTTAAAAACTTTTAAATCTTTAAATATCAAGAAAACAGCTGACCTCTGGGGCATCTCTGTGTATTTAGTAAATTCTTTTATTGAAATGGTTGCTCCTGAACTAGTAATAATATTTAATAATTGTGTTGATAGTGGTGTGTTCCCTGATTTAATGAAATCTAGTAAATTAATTCCCCTGTTTAAATCGGGTAGTACTTCAGATCCGTCCAATTTCCGTCCCATTTCTGTACTACCTACATTTAGTAAAATTTTTGAAAAAATTATGCTTAATCAAATGCAAAATCACTTTAACGTTAATAAACTATTACATACAAAACAATTCGGTTTCACTCGTGGTCGGTCCACCACTGATGCCGGTATTAAATTATTAGAGTGTATATACAGGGCCTGGGAAGAGTCATATGATGCTTATGGTGTATTCTGTGACTTATCTAAGGCCTTCGATTGCGTTCAGCACCAGACTTTAATTAAGAAACTTGATCATTACGGAATCCGGGGGACGGCCTTGAATTTCGTCAATTCTTACTTAAGTGATAGGGTCCAGAAAGTAGTGATCAATGGTAAACAGTCACCTGGTTCTCCTGTAGCAATGGGGGTACCGCAGGGTTCAATTTTGGGACCTATTCTTTTTCTAGTATATATTAATGATCTCCCTCACCTCATAAGAGACGACCACGAGGTAGTTTTGTTTGCTGATGACACTTCTTTAATATTTAAAGTTAAACGTGGACAGCGCGAACTTGACGATGTAAACATTGCCCTCTCTAGGATAGTCCACTGGTTTTGTTCTAATAATTTATTATTAAATGAAAATAAAACTAAATGTGTAAGATTCACCTTACCTAATGTAAGACTTGTTAAAACCAGTGTTAAGGTTAGGGATGATATAATAGAATTGGTCGATGACACTGTCTTTCTGGGCATAACGTTAGACTCCAAATTGCAATGGGGGCCTCATATCGGGAAAATTTCGGCCAGGCTTAGTTCAGCAGCCTATGCTGTCAAAAAGATCCGACAACTTACAGACATTAAAACGGCGCGTCTTGTCTACTTCAGCTACTTCCACAGTATCATGACATATGGCATACTACTGTGGGGTAACGCTGCCGATATTGAATGCATCTTTGTGTTGCAGAAGAGGGCTATCCGGACTATCTATGGAATGGGGTCTCGGGAGTCATTAAGAGATAAGTTTAAGCATATTAACATCCTTACAGTGTATTCACAGTATATTTATGAAATTTTATTGTATACCCACAAGAACAAAAGTAAATTTGTGAAAAATAGTGATAATCATAATCTAAACTTAAGAAATAAGGATAAACTGGCTGTTCCTAAATTTAGGCTTCATAAAGTGAGTAATTCTTTTGCGGGGAACTTTATTCGAATGTACAATACATTGCCAACCGAAATAGCAAATTTATCTGTCAATAAATTTAAAAAACTAATAAAGAGTAAATTGTGCCATAAAGCTTATTATAGTATTAATGATTTCTTAGATGACAAGGCGGCCTGGTTGTAACAACGTAACTAATTGCTCCTTTCTAAATAACTCTGTATTAGATTTAAGATGAAATATTTTGAAAAAAGCCGAGCTGAGTTTCTTGAGGGCTCTTCTCAGTCTCGTTGCATTTTGGAACCCTCGGTAGAGTCACACCAACTTCTGACGAATCTAAATAATTTTCTGTAAATTTTAAAGATAATAAACGTTATTTTATTTTATATTTTATTTTATTTTGAAGGTGAGCGTTGAGATGTCGAAAGGTGGCCACCGTAAACCTACAACTGAGTCACAACTCAGTCGTCTGCGATGTATTCTCCACTTTATCACACGAGTGCTTAGTATTAGAACTCGCGAATTCTTGAATTTAGCTAACGTGACACCACTCCCTTATAAAATGGCCAAGGTATTTTCGGAACCTCAATACGACACTTTAAACATTTTAAAATACATAATGAAGTTCTAATTTTGTGAACACGTTACAGCTAATTATTCTATGAATAGGTATTGCGTTCTAGTGCTTAAAATCCAATTCTGAAGCTGAATTCTAAAACACAATAGGTATGTCTTATGTTAGGTACAAAATAAAAGGTTGTACAAACATCACGCATAATATAATAACGTAATGTGTCGATAAGTGCTGAAATTTTCATCGGCCTACACATTCGCAGTACGATTAACTTCAATCTCCGGTATTTTCCTGTCCTACTTAGCTTTAGCAGAAGACTATTTATTTATTATAGTTTGCTTTTGCGAGAACAATTACTTTTTACAATAAATGTTCTTTGATTATTTACTCTCAAAGAGTGTATGAAACTTCGTCTCATTATCTACGAAGGGGAAATTATCATTTCTTCCTGTCCGTCCGTCCGTCCGCACACCCATATCTCGAAAACGGTACATGCTATTTAGAGAATTACGTTTGTATATTGTCCTGCTTGATTAGAATAAGGTGTAAGGGCACCTTTTTGTGAGCGGAACTAGATCCGGTTCCTCTTCGGAGAGACGAGTGTAAACGGGTCCGAAATCCGTTCTCCGACCTTAGCTTGTTTATGTTTATAAGCTTTTGATATTGCGTTAAAGCTATTTAAGTTGTGGGTTTTGTTGTTTATCGAATTCTGCACTTTTATATTTATCTAAGTTTCGAATTTGTTAGTTTTTAAATTAACCCACTCTTCACTTACGGCTTAACTCAGGATAGGAACATTCTAGCATCTCTCTACTGGTCTACGAACTAACACATTGTTATCTAATCTTTTATACATACCTTAGGCCAGGTATAATATACGTAATAATATCCTGTCTCACAGAACATAAAATTTTATTTACTACCTATGTATTCTGGCAGAGTAAATTATGTTCAACAATAACATTTTAACATTAACATTTTTAGATCTCTCAAATTTTCCATGGTCGCTGTACAAAATTCACGCAAGATCACCTTATATTGTTATGTAAACTAATTTTGAGTCTTAGTAATTGTTAAAATACATTCGTAAAACCCGAGTGCTATACATAGGTAGAGATCCACTCAACCCCACGTTTTCGTCAGATAACAACCAATTTATGCAAATTTGCCATTTGTATTTTAGCCCACTTAACGTACTGATCGTAGTGAAAGGAGGGGAATTAAATAATACGGTCGGCTTAAGATTGTGAGCCTGTAAGTAGTTGGATAATCCGAAGCTGAAAGCTGAAATTCTGCATTTCAAAATAAATGTATTTCGACATAATTTTCTTTATCTGTCAGATATAACAGAAAACCAATTTCAACTCACATTGACATAACCCTTCGAAAGTATAATGAGCAAGTTAAATAATAATGTATTACTCAACTCAACTCAAAAATATTTGTTAATATAGGTTATAAAATAACACTTACTAAAGTCAGCACATAAGAATTTATATTTAAAGCCAGATTCGCAAAGCAACGGAGCCAAAAAGAAAATAACCTGGCAATAAAAACTCCAGGGTACTCTTTTTCAATCATCAGTAACTACATTCATAATATAATACACAGAACGTATCTAGCAAGATGCTGCAACTAATACACCACGCGTTATGCGTTAATTTAGAAAATTCATTTTCAATGATGTCCCTCTTTTTACTTACTCTTATTATCTGACTTAAGCTTCAAGCCAACGATATCTATCTATATAAAACGAATGCCTATTTTCCTTGATCCCTGCATCACGTGTGAACGGCTGGTGTTTGTTATTTTGAGTAAAAAAATCTTATGAAAAGGAAAATTAAATAACTTATAGCAAAATTTCTGTTTAAGTTAACCGTTGAATATTTTGAATGAGAAAATTATTCCACTCGGCTAGAGTCGTAGGTAACAGCTATAAAATATTCAAGACTAAGAAACTTACTGGTACAAAAGTATTTCCACACAAGCGCAATACGTTCTGAAAGTCGACAGAATCAGTCGCTATCAGCCAATCTAGATTTACAGTACCCTTAGTTCATTGACCTGCGTCTAGCGTTTGCAATTTATGACTAAGTAGTAGAACCGATAAAGTACGTATTTTATTTTAAACATCTATCGTCCACCTTATTAAAATTCAAATTCTCCCCAATCATGGAAATAATCTCCTGGGAAATTCAATCAAGTAGACATTGCAGAAACTAAAATAAAAACTAGTTTTTGTATTTTAAGAGTAATAATTACGTTAAATGACGTAATTATTACTCTTAAAATATTTGTCCTTCAACTTTCAACCGTAAGCGTCAACAAGACATTTAATTACTATAATTCAATTTTCTCAATAATGTACTTTTTCTCCATTATTTGAAAATCCTCCATCTGTCAAATAGTATGTTAGCAAGAAAATAACATTAAGTTAAATGGAGGTGGTAACATTAGGTTACCGACACTTTTCGAAGACATTTTATACTTGTTCGTCGCACGAATGTCTGGTTTGCGTGACCCACGTACTTGTCTTTATAGGTTTAGTTAGTGTCAGCCACCCTTATTGAGGACTATCGAATTAGGCTAAGTGAATACAGGAATGCTTATTTCTTTTCTAGAGTGCATTGGCATGTTTATGACAAGTCCTAACCTCGCATTCTTGTAACACAGTCAGCTACTTACTGCTCTTCGAGAATGTCGATAATGGTCTTTATAAGCCTACATTTAACCAATAATTTTGATAGATTACAACGAGACATTTGTAGCACAGTGGTCTCCTAAGAGGGCGTCCAAGCCATTGTCCTAGTTGTTTTAATAAGTAATTGAGATAGTTACAGTTTTCAATATTATATGTAATCTATATCCGATTCTCCGTGCCTTATTTGTTATAACGCCCACATTTAACTTCAATTTAGATAGTGTATTTATATATTTTTATCAAGCGTTAAAAAGAGGTCACTTACATAATTCGGTGTTATCATAGAGCAACACGGTCGTCGTATTACGGTCATCGTATATTATGCATTAAACAGTAGCAATTGTTTTTTTATTTTTATTTTCTTTTTCGCGATGTTGCTGGCCATAATCTTGGCGCCATGCCAAGTATTATAGATATCATGATAATATTGTATGCATTTAATAGATGTTAAATTAAAGAAATCTAACTACTTTGCAATATTCCGCCACATGCAAATTACCCAACTCTCGTATTTATTCATGCACCAGACCGCCCTCCAAACCCACTTAAAATTAGGCCGAAAGAATAGAGAAATAATTTTGAAAATAGAATAAATATGAGAGTTGTGTTATCGTGCATAAAATAATAAAAAGCCTCGACACGTGTTGCAACCAGGGGCATCATCAGGAGATGTCGATGGCTCGGCGCACGGCGCCCGAATTCGCCGCATTTTTTGCTTTTATTTAATTTAACTATGGACTTCCAAAAAGTAACGCCTGATAGTATTAACTTTAATAGATGTATTTTTGCATACAAATGTGTTAAAAATAATGACTGATGATGAATGATAATGATCGATATCATTAACCTTCGGCTTTTTAATTACGACAAGCCTAAGGAGCATGCTAAGGAGGTCTTTGTTCAATGAGGTGTAGGAGATCTTACTCTAGCATCAGAATCTGCCAAGTACTTACTAAATTTTTGGCTGCGACCTACGTTGAGGTCCTTCATTTCTTTTTATTGGATAAAAAATACCTAATTTATCAATTGACCATCTTAGATTTGCAGTAAAAACACATTTACATAAATTGATGTAATATCTGTTATCTATGTAAACATTGTTCAAGTATTTCACCGCTTATCATATCCTTGTATCTGCCTGAATATGCGTGACTTCTTTCTTGGATTAGAGGTAGTGCCGAATAGAAAAAGCACGCAATATCCGTTTTCAATAACACGCTCTTGAGTTGATATTTTCAGTATACTTTTTTATTTTATATCAGTGCAATGTAGGCATCACCCTTTTAAACCTTTTTTTTTTCTTAATTCCGCGGCCCAAGGCCGCGGCCGCTCTAACGTCCGTTGCCGGTTCACACGCCGGTTCGCAGGTCTCTGGTTCACACGCAGAAGGTATGTCCAGTGGCGCCCGGCGGACTTTGACCACCTGTGTGGTCTCTACAGGGGTTTGGTCGGAATGAGAATACCGCGAGATTCTTTCCTCACCTTCTGCTTCTGTAAGGACGGCGGGTGGCTATCTCGCCGTCCTCAGGCCTCGATCATGGAGGTCCATGATTTACCCTTTTTAACCATAGACCGAAAAGAGAGGTGTTATAAGTTTGAACTGTGTAACTGTAAGTCTGTCTATCTTCTGTCTGTGGAATTTTAGTTCCCGAATAGATGTAGATTTTTGGGATCTCACTCACATGGTGGTTTAATACATCTTGTTTACTTATAATAATAGCATGGCTCATGGGTAGGTAATGGATATGCTCCAAATCTTTGGAATCTTCGTCGCATAGACAATAACTAGTACATCAGTTGACTTACCTCATCATCCGCCTAGCCTTTTCCCAACAAGGTTGGAGTCAAGTCGGCTTTCCATTGTAACTCCAATGCGGCTAAACTTCGATTTTTCCGTGGAGCGACTGCCATCTGACCACCACAACCCATTGACGATATCGTAGCTCTGTGGTTAGACCGGTCGGATTTTGTTTTAGGGCTCCAAATACCCGTAACGACAGTCATAGATCTTCGTATGACAACCGAAGCCGACAGCTTAACGTGCTCTCCTCAGCTACTAAATTTAAATTATTTTGAATGACATAGTTGATTAGAAAGTTGAATAATTATTTATGAATTTTGGTACGCGCAGCATCCTCGGGGATAATGAACTATAAATCTTTAAACGAATCGACTTATCACACAAAGGTTCGGCGTTGCGGCACAAAGAAAGAATTAACTGGCTTCAAGGGATAGACCTTATAACGATCCTTATGTGTAAAAACTATTAATCTTTATTAGTAGTACCTACAACTCGTCGCTACTAAAGTCGATTATGTCAAAGCCACGAAAAATTTGACTATTTCGTGTAGAATTTTCGTGTCGTATCAGAAATCTTTTGGTTAGGTTCATAAGAATTTTGTAAACTAAATTTTCTTCCTTCGGTAATTATATTTTAAACAAGGGGACCGCGACGGTTCAGACCGTGACAAATGACATACCAAAAACTTCCTGGAAAACCACTCTATAAATTAGTGAAAGCTGCATGAAATTCGGTGCAGTAGTTTTTGAGTTCGCAAACAGACAGACAGACGCAACAGAGGATTTTGTTTTATAATTTTTATAGATGTAAGGTAACCACCAACAGACTGCAACTCTGTCGTCACTGACTGAAATGTCAGGTCTCAGATAGATATTAAAATTTTAACTAACATCTTCTGTAAACTGACTTTTAATGAGTTAGCATCATTGGTATGTTTGAGTTTAATTGAAATGCGTGCAGTTAAATCTGTTCTACTACAGAGAGAATAGTACTGTTCTACTTACATCTACTTACAAAATGTAGGCAAGTAGATACCTACATAAGTTTATTAGGCAGCAGCACCAATATTTACACAATTGCTTTAGTCAATTTAAATGTAATTGGCACAATATTGTGGTAGTGCGTGCGTGCCGAAATGCCATACAAAAATATCTACAGTCATAATATTAAGGTTTTATTACTGTGGGATTTCTTCTGTATATTCTTCACTGTTTTACAATAAAAGTTTGGCCTTGGCTAAAGTTCGCGAGGGATAAGCGGAGCTTTGCATTTGTGTGAGTGACCACGAAGAGTAGAGTAAAAACTCTTTTTGTACACATGTGTGTGTAAAAGAGGTCACATATACGTTCACGTACACTGCACTCACACAAATGCAAAGCTCCGCTTACGGCTCGCGACCTGTATTATCCTCTTAACATAACAACGGTTTTTACTTTCGTTTAACTTGTTACGGTTTTTAAATCAATAGTTTCTTCAGTAGTAGGTAATTTTACCTTGTGTCTATTCCAATATGAGCCTTGGCATTAGTATAGATAATATGAAAAATACATGTCAAAAATTGACACAGTAACCGACTTCAAACTACCGAAATAGGACCAAATTAAATTGACCACTTGGAAAGTAGTAGCTTCCAATATCAAAATCAAAAAAATTCAAAATCGGTACACAGTCCAAAGATATAAGGTAACAAATATATAAATTTAAATAAAAAAAAAAAACATACAGTCGAATTAACTACCTCCCCTTTTTTTGAAAGTCGGTTGAAAATGTTATGTTCTTCCATTTTGGTTAGTGTTCTTCCACGCAGCGTGACAGATTATCATCTTTCGATAACCTATTCGTTGCCTCTGTATTATTTATCTTATGGCATATAACAATTAAATCAAACATCTGATTGGTAGATAAATATGATTTCATATTTTTGCGGCTGATAATAACCTATTTAATTTGATGTTTATCTTACCTATGTATATTAACTCAAATGATATCAAATAATCGTGTATGAATGATATGTATTGACCAACATTATTTACGTGTGTAGATTTTTTACCTGTTTTATGTATTACGAACAATGAAGTTACATAAGAGGGCTGGTCAATAAGTCCGTGACCCTTTGTATTTCCCGCCTCTTTATTGAAATGGAAACTCTGCTCCTGTCAACAGGCAACTGTCAGTTGACTTCTGTCAAAATTTTAATAAGCTACGTCATTTCGTTTGTGTTTGACAGTTGTTGAAAGCAGACTAGCGCGCTTTTTGAGAAGAAAATGGAAAAAAGTGAATTTCGTGTGCTTATAAACATTATTTTTTGCGGAAAAAAAAGCCATCACTCAAACCAAGGCTAAGCTTGATAAATATTATGGGGACTCTGCACCATCCATGGTAAAGAGTGGTTTACTGAATTTAGATGTGGCCGTACAAGCACGGAAGATGCGGAACGTTCTGGACTCGTTGAGGTCTCTACATCCGAAACCATTGAAAAAAATCAACGATATGGTTTTAGCCGATCGGAGATTGAATGTGAGAGAGATTGTGGAAGCCATAGGCATCTCACATGGCTCAGTGGTTTCAATTTTGAATGAACACTTGGGTATGAGAAAGCTTTCCGCAAGATGGGTGCCGCGTTTGCTCACAATCGATCACAAACGCAACTGTGTAACAATTTCGCAGGAATGTTTGGCGTTGTTCAACCGCAATATGGAAGAGTTTTTGCGCCGATTCGTAACCGTGGACGAAACATGGATCCACCACAACACACTGGAGACCAAACAGTAGTCAAAACAGTGGGTTTCTCGGGGTGAATCGGCGACAAAGAAGGCAAAGGTGGGTTTAACGTCAGTCAATAAACTCATGGCGACCGTTTCTTGAGATGCACGTGGTACAATCCACATTGACTACCTTCAAAAGGGAAAAACAATCAATGGTGAATATTATACTAACTTATTGGGTCGATTCATTGAGGAATTGAAAAAAAAACCACCGCCTTTGTCTAAGAAAAGAGTTCTTTTCCATCAGGACAATGCAAGGGTGCACACATGTGCAGTTTCCATGGCAAAAATCCATGCATTGGACTACGAATTGCTCCCTCACCCACCCTATTCTCCAGATTTAGCCCCGAGTGACTATGTCTTGTTCCCAAACCTAAAGAAATTGCTTGGCGGAAAGATATTTGACTCTAACGACGAAATCATCTCACAAACAAATGCCTATTTTGATGACCTCCCCAAATCTTATTTTTCGGAAGGGATAAAAAAATTGGACAAACGGTGGACAAAGTGTATAGAACTCAAAGGAGACTACGATGAAAAATAAAATAACTTTTTATCTAAAAACCTATATTTCATTCAAAAAGTCGCGGACTTATTGACCCGCCCTCGTATCATACATTCTTATCCGATTGTTTATGCTTGAGTTAATGTCTGTTTTATTAGCGAAATGAAATGAAATGAAATGATTTATTTATTTATTTGTATAGGTCACTAAATGGCTCATACAAACGTCAGTGTTTTAGGGAACCCTATTATTGAGACTTTACTGTCCCCCCGTCCGTCTGTCTCCAGGCTGTATCTCATGAACCGTGATAGCTGGAAAGTTGAAATTTTCAGATGATGTATTTCTGTTGCCGCTATAACAACAAATACTAAAAATCTGAATATAATAAATATTTAAAGGGGCTCCCAAACAACAAACGTTTTTTTGGTACGGAACCCTTTATGCGCGACTCGCACTTGGCCGGTTTTTGTGAATTTAGTCTTAAGTGCTTTTCATAGATTTTAGAGTTCTATTACATTTATACTCATCCCCGAAGCATCATAGATATACCATTACTTATCTTATTTTGATTTAATTCCAATTATTGTTGCAGTGTTCTCGAAAGGACAATGCGAAACCGGTCAGTACCGTTTCCTCGCCAAGACTGGCGGTTATGCGTGGGTTCAGACCCAAGCCACTGTCATCACCGACAAGCAACAGAAGCCGCTCAGCGTCGTATGCGTCAACTACGTAATCAGGTAGGTCTAGGTTTAAGAAACCTTTTTTAACCGTGCATAATACTTTTTGCAGAATTTCAGGTTTTCTTTTCTTTATTTCAATTGAAAACAATTCTGATGTTCAACGTTATAAGGCAAGTTAACAATTATTTTTACTTTTATTGTTGATAAATGAAATTATTTGATATGAAATTTACTTATTTTATTGGTGTAAATAGATAAATAATTGATACGTGGTTTACTGCTTGTAAAATAAAATGTTTTAAGACATCATAACATAATAAGATTAAAAAGTAACTAACGTTTATGTTATAATTCAGTTCTGTTGAATTAAGAAATTAGCTGTTTTTATATAAATGTTTATAATTTCACGATGATTGTAGGGGGGAATATAGAAGGAATTTTAAAATTGTTATCAAATTTTAATCAAATGTGCTAATGTGATAATTTAATTACCTAGATCATGTCAGGGGCAGCAACTTGGCGTCTAGATTTATCTGTGCACATACTTGGCACATTAATACCCATGCCACTATCTCTCTCAATGAAACAACAAATATACTTATAAATAAACACGGAAGGAAAAACTAGGTTTTGCGCTACATTGTTTACTCTTTAGTATTGCCTTGGCAATAATACATACACATACACACATCAATATTATACCCTGTATATCCGCAATATTGGTGGCGACCAAAAAATTTGGTACAATATTTAAATTTTTCTTTGCTGGTGACCCTCAACGAGATTTTCACCCTAATCCTTTTCTTTCGTTTACTATATAAAAAAACACCTGATGTCAAGGCTGAATTTTATATGTCGAACTGAACTACCTAACGGTTCATATCACACACTCCCTTGCGTGTTTAACGTCATCGGTCAATAATTAAGTTGGTGTATTTGTCGATGTGATGATTCCTTCGTGGGGACTATCTATCTATCCGTGATGCAATTAAAATTGCATTTCTTCACATAATCTTCTCAATTGATTTGAACGTCATATTGTCAGGGTACTGTCTAATAACCTGTATAGAAACACCATATCTTAGTGTGAAATCTTACATTCAAACACCCATCTTAAATTATAAAAGTTATGTCTAAAACAATTCTGGGCAACAACCATACGTTACAAAGAATTTTCCAATATCGCCGGTGAATGCACCGATAACTCGCAAGATTGATCCTTCGCATTTTATACTAACGCATTTCATCCTAAACAGAGGATATTAGTCATTATAATCTTTGAGATAACGTAATATTCTCTTCATTCATATTAAATTACGTTTGAGAAAGTATTTTTTCTCAAAAAGAATTTCTAGGTTTCATTTAGATTTACGAGATAATTCTTTTTTTAAATTCCGCGGCCCAGATTTACGAGTCTGTCGTAACATCGTCGTCGTAATGTTTTAAGGAAGAAAAGATCTTTAACAAATGTTTCATGATTGTTCACTCAATCACTCCTGTGATCACTAAATAATAGTTTAATTTGTCTTTCCTTCAGACTGGTCTTAAACTTGACTTCATTTAATTTTCTTCGCATTAGGTTTCTATCAAATAATAAACTAAGAACGTACCTATCTATCCAGATACGTTCTTAGTTTATTATTAAAGGAATAGTATTGATTTTCAGGCCCGTATGTAATTAGATCAATTAGGGTATCGACGTAAAATATTCAGGGTTACTCAAACAGATTTTATGTTCCTCTACCTACTCATTTTCAGTTCGAATCATAATAAGATAACCTGCGTCTCATTAATAACAATTTATTACCATAATAATATTATTGAAGCGCGCGAATCACTAAGCTTTGATGGAAAATTTGTCATTATAATCATCTTTATCAACAAATTGTAGACGGTTCACAGCGTGAGCATCGGATGCGCTGGGGTTATCTGAGTTATCTGTTGCTAGGGGTTTTTAATTTTCTGTTTAACTATAAAAGATAACATATCGTTCAATGTTATCAACTTTGTAAACCTACTGACTTGAAATAACAGCTCTGTTGAGACATGTTTTAGAGTCTTTATTACACTAAACTAGGCTAATCACCAATTTAAACCTATAATATTATACTAATAGGCATATTTATATTAATAGTTGCTATTTTCCATAATTACCAAGTGCAGATATACTGGTAATATTAATAAGTCAGAAAAGGGTGCAGTAGCACTTCCAGGAGAAACGATAGTTACTTCAAACAAATACTGGAAAGATCTAATCATTACTGTTTAACACGTCAATGCTAAGTTGCTAATCAAATAATGACTGGTATGTCCTTAGTAATCTAGATCAACACGCTCGTGTAACCGATAAACACTAGCAAAGTTCATTAGAGAAATATTATACTGTCACGTAAGTCTTGAAGGCATTAGGTACTGTAGTGAAAAACTTAGTTAATTTTCGATTGTAGTTTTCTGTAAGAGACACAAAACTTTTATTCTATTATTACCATGATATCTTTAGAGTTGAAGACTTCACCAGGTTCTTGGGGTTCTATAAATAATAGCCATATGATACCTAATTTTGCTTGCGTCAACCTATGACCACCGTCTGTACAATCCAACCTTAAGGTCCTATAGTCGCATCGTAGGTACATCACGATCATGTCCAGCTTAGATATCTGGTGGTCATATCTATAATTCAATTCAAGTTAGCACACCTGCCATGTTCTAATGACGTCGTGTGTTACATTACAGTGCAGTATATTTAACGTGACATGTGGGTCAATGCGAACAAACGGTGGATATACCACTGCCTATGAAGTGCCACACCTAGAGATTTCTATAATTAGAATACAATTTGTCTTGGTCAATAAGAGCAGGTTAAGCATCTTGTGATATTCTAGTTGAAAAGATTTGACTTGCACTGTCTGGATGGACCTACGATCGATTTTCGTTTCGATTTTAGTGTGCATTTGTTGTCATGGAAACCTCTACACACAACACGAAATAACGTATCCCCAGAGTGATGCGTACATTACGCCCACATTTCACTAATCACTGTTAGTTCCACATCATAGGGAAGCTTATTGCCATTTCAGAGCACTTTGAGTATTCTTGCCAGAGCCTCGTTAACAAGCAGATGCACTGCGGGCAGTTAAGGTGGTTGAGGACTTGGGGATTTTGGGCCCTGGATATGTTTATAGGTACAAGTGAATTCTCTTAGAGCAATACTGTAATTGGCACAACGACCATACAAATAGTAATTGCTTGCCGAGATGGTAGGTACCAAATATGGTAGTAGGTAACTAAAGTATCCTCCTGATAAGATAACCTTGTCCTCATTGCTTAGCTGTTATACATTTATCAGACATAGAAACACACAATACAAGAAGTAAGGTCTTGTTTTGTTCCCAAAATCTGAATAATATTTCAGACGAGATAACATTGTATCGTTATAGTCCCAATACTATACCAATTACTTAAAGCATTTCTCATGTTTTCGTTCGAAAATACATATTTTTTAACATAATTATGCACTTCTTGTTATGAGACACTTTTTTTTATGTTTTTCACCAAAAATTCCCTCACTTTCAAATATAAGTCTGGATCTTGAAATTTTGCGCAATTGCGGTCGTCGAACGGTTTATGCAACTGGGCGAATGCAGCGCCACCTCCCACCCCAGGTCATTCACCCCACCTACCTACTACCTAGTGGGTACATAGCTACATAGCAATTTCAGATTCAACTTCTCTGAGAAACGCGTGGGTGTTCCACTCATTTGTTCCCCGTCGCTGTTCTGTTAGAACTTCTCAAAAGTATTTTGTTCAATTGTATTTTTAGCATTTCTGTAGTTTGACACTGTTTTGCTGTTGGAAATTCACTTATATTATTTCTTTTGTTCAATTTATATCATTGTTTATTAAGAAAAACCGGCCCAGTGGTTTTCGGGCCACGCATGGATTAAAGTATCGTTGTCGCCCATAATGACATGCCTAAATAAGTACAGTACACATGTATAGCTCCTCCATTAACAATGTTTAAATTTACTAAGAGGATAGAGCTAAAACATTATTAAGGTCCTGCAGTACAAAGATTAACCAAACAGGTAATAAATATTTAAAGAGTTTGTACCTATTATTGATGTAATAACTTACCTAGTTTGTAACACTGAGAAGTCAACCTCAACCACCAGCGGGATCAAAGGAGAGACCTACGAGACTTTTGTAGTTATCCCAGGGCGCCAGTTCACATATGAACGGTGTGTGTATGATAGGAGATTACAATAAGGCACAGTAAGAGGGTTCACAGACAGTATATTATTATAACCTTAAAACATTTAAACAATGGGTATTGAATAGAGTTATTATGTTTACACAAAAGATAGGTAGCTTCTAGCCTACATCTTAAATTACAAATGAAAGGTACAGAAATTATTTTGTTCTTGAATTTTGATGACTCCGATGGTTCTTGGAAGTATTTGAGACAGATTTATTAATAAAGATCAGGGGATTAGTGGTTGAGCAAGTACTTAGCTTTAACACTTGGTCTACGAAGTCAGCTGACGATGGCATTTGTACTGTGGTCTTGTGGCACCAAGATTTCAAGGGATATATCAAGACAGAGACACGCCCTTCATTGCCTAAAACAAAAGAACAATACTGCCGGCCACCTCGCTGTCCAAATTGGATAGGAGTGGGCGTTCACAGATTCTTGAGATCACGGTAAAGAGAACCCTTTATCCGTGTAGGCGACTGCTTCGTATAATTCAATACTGTATCCAAGTATAATAACTCCTTTTTAGACTGGTACTTTTAGGTTAGGTGTGAAACGTAGAAATCGCATATAGATGTCAGACAATAAAGAGATATAAGTGGTAAAAGAGACCGGCGATTCTGCGCCTTCCCTTTTTATTAATTCGCGAGCCGCTTCGAGATTTTTCCATTATCCAAAAACTCGTTTAAAACTACTTTTTACAAGGAAGTCTTGTCGTCAGCCGGAAACTCAACGATAGATGAAAAAAATTGCATTACCACAGACATTTACCTTTTTAAGAGAAAATATCTGATTTGGCTAGCTCGTATTTTGCCAAGTTCTCACTAAATCCGATAGGGTGCGCTATACAATGCGTAGTATTCCGTATGGTGAATGAATGCTAGTCAAGACTTGACGTTTGTCGAGTTGACATCTATATATCCACTGACACAAATGACATTCATAATATCATTACAAATGTTTGTTTACATTTTGGGAGTGTAATGAAATTACGATGTTACAAGTTTGTAACTGTCATTAGTAATATTTTACCCAGTTCTTGCGTCTCAACAGTTTCTCTGTCGATATTTTCATGTAGGATGTCATCGTTAATCCGGTAGAGGATAACGATGAATCCTCAGACTAGAAGAAGAATATAGACGGAACATGTAGAATGAACACGTGAAGCCAAATGACACTTTCAATGTGTGCGTGTGACTCCGATTTCCGTGTACCGATACCACTAACGGCGTGTGCGAAATGTTGCCAGCAAATGAAAAATCTCCAAAAATCTTAGTGGACATATATGATGGATAATTAATATTTGTTATAGTAAATGTTATCTGCAATTATTTTATATCATTTACACAAATGATTATTATGATATGTGCCTAAAATGGGGAAGTGTTAAAATAAATGAAAACGTGATAAACACTGAGTAAACACACTTTAATTACTAGCTTTCAAAAAAATTCCCATAATTAAAATAATCCTTTTTAAGATGAATGAACAAAGCTCCATTCCAGTGTAAGTACAAGTTACAGTCAACAACAAAAGTTGATTAGCACAAAAATATTTATTATTCTTTTTTACATCCCAATGCATGTGCCACAGCAATGTACTAGTAATGTTAGAATACCCAAGGACAAAGTTAATATATTTCGTGTTTTGTTTATGATTTGTGATCGGTTTAACAGCTATAGTGATCAACAGATAAGAATTATTGGTTAAGCTACTTTTGTCGTTGACTATACATGAAGTAGATATCAATAGTCGTTAGGTTAAGACTAAGGCCTTTGTAGTGTTAGACTGAAATTAAAATACTGACACAGTAACATAAATAAATTGGATCAGAACACAGGCTGGGAGGTCAGACAGCAGGCAATTCCAAGATTGCCGAAATACCCAAGCCACGCATAGTAAGTAGATCCCGGACACAGATGTGATCCGGAGTTCGGGACTAACGCACGAATGATGATGATGATAATTAGAAATATCGAGCTTGTCAACATTGATGACACTGATTTTTTTTACTCAGTACTTTATAATTCCCATAAATACTGCAAAATATTTTGTGGAAATGATGAAAAAATTATGGCAACTCTGTATAGTATGGCGGAGGTTTGGTGTTCCTAGTTTGTAATAATATTTAGAAAAATGTTATGAAATCTAATAAGAAATAGTTAATTACTTATGAAACGATAATCCAGCATTCTTCCTATGAATAGTTGAAGTGTTTTTACACCTTTTCACCACACAATACGGCATATTTATAATATTTTGTTCAACCGTGATCGCACGTGCGTACACACTCGCTGCTCACAAAGGAGTGCGAACGGAATGGTATCCCATTGCTATATAGTATCCCTTTTGGCGGCTTCACTCGCTAGTTCTATTCGTTCCGTCTATGTTATTCTTTTAGTCTGAGGATGAATCAAATATTGTATTTGTACAAACCGACATTGTAAAAGTTAAAAAATCATAGAGTAATTGAGACCGAAAGGTGTGTGCATGCACTTTATTTAGAGAGAATGTTGGATGCTTTAACGAGATTTTTATCTGTTTCAAGAAGGTAAAACCAGTCTACAAGTCAACAAGCCTCACATACACATATATGCGTCAAATGATAAATTGAATAGAATTAATACGACAGATAATAGCAACTTTCTCTTTATCTATACTTAAAGCAACGCACTTCCTTTAGATTACTTTAGATGTTTCGATCTTGAAATAATTTAGTAAGGAGTTAATAACACGGGGAAGGGGCATACATACCATACACGTGATCTGGCATAGATTGCGGGTGAAACCGAGCGCCTTAGCTACTTTATCTTTCGTAGATCGACCGTTGTAAAATTGATGATTGACAGTTGAAATTAAAGTGGACCGTTGTTGTTCTATTTCCATCCTTCAATGTCAGAATTATAAATTAGTATATTTTCAACCAGTTTGATACTTAAGCTTGTGCAGGTAGAACATGCATAGAATAGTTGATAACATGGTTATGTCATTGCCCGAACGACCCATTTATTTTACTTTTTTGACTGCCTCGGTGGCGCAGTGGTATGAGTATGCGACTACCGTCCCTGAGGTCCCAGATTCGATTCCGGGTCGAATCACATTATTTGTGTGATCCATAAATGTTTGTTTTGGAGTATGCGTGTTTTTTTGTTATTTATTTATGTACACACAGTATATACAATATTGTGAAATTGGAAACATTATATACATGTATACAATGGCGCCACTTATCTCTAAAAAGATCTCTTCCGGTGGGACTAGGAGTGGAGAAGTGAGTTCAATCAGGTGGTGGTGTGTGTGCAGGTTGGTACGGTTGTTAAGGTTAATAATCTTACATACACTAGAACTACATACACTAGAACTACATACATATTAACTTATCATAAACATACATACATTAACGTACAAATAGTTAAGGAAGGAGATAGTGTTCCTTCACTTTCTTCTTGAAGACATAATATACAGTTTCGCAGTTCCTTATATCGTCCGGAAGAGCGTTCCACAGCCTAACAGCATTCTTTTCTATGTATAATACGAGGGTGGATTGAAAAGTAATCGGCCTAACCAAGAAAATAAATACATTATAAATGAAATATATTTTTATTTTTCAACGTAATCACTATCAAGTTCAATGCACTTTTGCCATCTTCCCTTCCAAGCATTTAGCCCGTTGAAAAAAAATATTCTTCCTTAGAGTTAAAATATGCGTCTACTGCTGCTTTGACCTCGTCATTTGTCAAAAATCTTTGACCTCCCAAGTGCTTTTTTAGGTTAGGGAACAGAAAAACGTCTGACGGTGTCAGATCAGGTGAATAAGTTAGATGCGGTAACAGTTCAAAGCCACAGTTGTGAATTTCTGCCATTGATTGGACAGACGTGTGAACACGAGCGTTATCTTGATGAAACAGGACTTTTCTTCTTATCATTCCTGGACGTTTTTCTTTTATTTCCTCTCGTAAACGACGTAGTAAGGTGCAGTAATAATCAGAGTTTATAGTCTGACCCCTTTCAAGATAATCAACCATAATCACACCCTTCGAGTCCCAGAATACTGAAGCCATCACCTAACTTGCCGACAAAATCGACTTAGCCTTTTTGGGAGGTGGTGAACCAGGTCTTTTCCACTGTTTTGATTGTTGTTTTGTTTCCGGTGTACAGTAATGAACCCATGTTTCATCCATAGTAACAAAACGATTCAAAAAATTACATTCATCAGCTTCAAATAACTCCAAAGTCGCGTGCAATAGTCAATCGCATCCTTTTTTGCTCAACTGAAAGCAGTCGCGGAACCCACCTCGCAGACATTTTGTGGAAACCCAACACGTTGACTATTATGTTTTGAGTACGTTCATAAGAGATTGCCTATAATCTCGGCTATCTCTCTAATTTTCAATCTGCGGTCTCCCATAATTAAGTCGAGTAATTTTTTGACATTTTTGTCAGTAGTGGACGTCGAAGGCCTTCCAGAGCGGGGTTCGTCTTTCACACTCTCTTTACCACGCTTGAATTCTGCTATCCATTTTTTGACGGATGAATATGAAAGAGCGCAATCCCCTAATGTCCTGACCATATCCTCATGGATGGCTTTTGATGACAGCCCCTTCTTATGGAGGTACTTAATGACGGCACGCTGCTCGATTTGCTCCATTTGCGGAAATGATGTCAGATTGCTTTGTTAATAAATTTATAAAATTAAAACTAATTATCGCACATGTTTCAAACTTCACACAATTATGGATCAGTGTTAGGCCGACTACTTTTCAATCCACCCTCGTATATCTAAAACTACAATATTTTTTGCTAAGCGTTCTCCAAGGCAACCATAGTTTAACGTAGGTAATGCTGAAGCATAGGACGTCCATGAACTTTGTTCTATTCCAACACTTAAATACTCTGCATGCAACAATATCATGGCGCATAAGTAGTATCAATTTGTGTACCATTCAAAACACTTGCCGCGATCAATCAAAATGCGAGTAGCGTCTCCTAAAATTCACTAATCTATTCTATAGATATATACACCCTGATAAAAATCATCACACATCTATATTCATCACACAAAGTGTTTGTCGTGAGTGGGATTCGAAATCTCCGAACTCAGTTGTTAACTTTACCTTACAAATTGGTCAAGTCGTTACAGTTATGTTGACCTGTTTTATGATGTAAGGTATACGCAATGGATACCGTCAACGATACTTGAGTCACGTAGTCTCATCAAGCCCGGAAAGGGTGGGGCGAAGTTAACAGGACGCGCGCGGTGGCCGTAATTGCGCAATAGCTGCAATTTGCCAAACGCACCGCGAATTTCACCCCGCAATCTTTTGATTGTTGCAGACTCTCTTACGACTGGTTGCTACCTAGTCTTGAGTTTACTCCTACAATATGTAGCTCAAGAAGGAGGCTTCCTAACGATGTTTCGTGAAAAAGACATCCCCAAACTGATGGCATTGCCCATAATGTTTTATGGAATAGGTAGTTATTAAGAACTAATTCTAACCATTCAATGGATTCCGTTTCCTTTCGTTCATAAAAGAGGGTATTCCCCAAGGACACATGCGTGCTCACGTACCTACAGTAAACTTTCAAAGAATCGCAGAAAAAAGTTATGAGTAACTAGTATCAGTAAGTAAACAGCAGCATAGCAGCCGGGTCACGTAGGCAACAAAGTGAGGGAGACACGTGACACCTCATAGAACAGTTGGTTACTGACCACGGCAGTAACCAACTGTACTATGAGGAAATCCGTTTGATGCTTTGATCTGCAATACCTAACTAGTATTGTTTGAAAGGAAAATATCGATGACTGCAAATACTGCAATTCATAATTTTACGGCTGTATTTATATATACCGAGTAACGTAAAAGGCTCATTATTACAATAATAACATAATTACAATAATTAGATGGGCAGCTGCCAGGAATATCACAAAGGTTACTGTATCCCTGGAGTTGGTTTCTGTAAGGAATTTGTCTAAACCTTGATTCAATACAATATACAATACAATAGACTTTATTGTACACCAATACAAATACAAAAAAAATACAGATTCTAGTTGACCATTAGTATGTGAAAATGGCGGCCTTATCTCCAAGGGTAATCTCTTACAGGCAACCTTAGGATGGACATAAGTCGATAGAAGTAAAATGAAAAAGCGGATAGCTATTGGCGTAGGATTAAAGAAAAGAAACAAGAGCTCTGAGAGGAAAATTATAGGAATGGAATGAGTATAGAAATTATAGAGAAATATACCTACATAAAATTAAACTCAAACACCATTGAATAACCATAGATAATTTGTTTGGAATAAAAGTATACACAAGAAAAAGTTGAAAGTGGTTAGCATCCCAGGTAATGTTCTTTCACCATTCTTTTAAAAACAACCAATGTTGGTGCTCGTCTGATAGTTATAGGCAGATTATTCTAAAGTCCCACTGTTTGGACGGAAAATTTCATAAAAAGTAGTCGAGTGCTCAGTTAAATAAGTTGGGGTGCCGGGAACCTTGATCTTGGTGACACAAAACTGGCCTATGCTGAGAGAGGTCTTCGATTTAATTTCCGTAGTATAAATATTAACGGTATTGTTACTGGTTTGTAGGGAAAGAAGACTGTTTAATATTTATTAATTTCCCGACATTGAATCATGTGATTGCGAACGATTGCAAAATTCTAAAAAGTAGTAAAGTGTATGTTACCGTTCGCGCATGCTCTGGGTTTCAAATTCTCGTCCTGCAACTACATAGTTCATTTATAACCCCGTCAGTCTTCATATGACAACGTTTATTAAATCATTTGGAAACTAAGAATTTATAGAGACAAGTACAGTACAATTTATAGTCTGCCATCGAGAAATAATCTTAGAAATCACTATTAATATCTCAATCGTGGTTGTCCGGCTTGTTGACTTACTCCATTAGCGCTGGTGTAGTATTTCGCGGCTTAATTGTGGAACAACCAAGCTACTGTTGTATCGGGTGTCTAGGTCTTAACAAGCAAAGCAACCGGTTTGTCGACTAACCAAAGATAGGTATTTATGTGTTGAATAATTATGATTGAAGCTAAAACATCTCGTGTGACTGTTGTTTTTACTTCGATAATAATGTTTTTGTACTCGTAGTATGTACTTACCTTGATGTAATACTTGGCACGAAAATAATCTTCTTGTTTGTTTTATTTTTAGCAGTGTTTTTGTTTGAGCAAACTTCTGGCCAAAACATGTATAGGTCTCGAAATCGAACTGTTTACGATGCGAAGGATCGTGAGAAAATTACATCATATATCCATAGAGATAATTATTACTATAATTACTTATAGATAACTTGTGGCAAATTAAATTAAACGCTATGTATTGTACGCGTTCGTGTCTAAAGAATTATCTTTATAAAATCATACATTTTTTTCAATACCTCTTCATTGCGCCTTCTGTTTCGATGAAGACAGTTTTGTATTAGGCAAACTGTTTCTTTCACCCGAATTTGATTCCATAAAGTCTGAACGTTGTTTGTGCCCAAACTTCCGCTTAAGACGGATATCTTGTCGTGTGAAAACCGCATGAAACATGATTTCCACAGTTTTTTTATAGAGATTATAAAAAAGAAATTGTGTTTCGAAATGTACTTAGGATACCTATTTAGTTCTCCCAAATGCGACTAATTTAAGTGTTTCATATCGTATGCAATTCCATTCGTTAATGTAAACAATGGTGTCGATTGAAAACACGTTGATTTAAAACCATAATTGCAGAAAAAGTCAATTTTGTCGGTCTTGTCAGTAACAGTGAAAGTCATCTGACATAACTGTTGCATGTAGAAAAACTATTAAATAATGCGATAAAGTTTACTTGAACCGAGAACAATGCCACATATTCACATACATTAGGAGTGAATAAGTGAATATTTTATACTTTCAAACAAATGTTTGGCAGGAATTCGTATTTAAATGTCTAGGTTCAATGCCCTGGGAGCCCACAGTTCTTAAAATACTCTCTCCTGAACTTATTTATTTAGCAACACATACTACGTAAGTCACATTGCACTAAATGCACTGTCGTCGAATAATATAAGGGATTTTATTAAGTACCTATATGTGTTACACCGGCACTCTGTTCAGGTTTTGGGCAACTTCCCGGGCCGCCCATGCTGTGTATAAAATTATATAATGTATATTGTTATATTATTGTCCATTACATACCTACTTTTCCTAGGAAATATACACAATTCCTAGGGATTGTATAGAGGTAACATCATATCATAATCATAAAATAGTATAAAACAAAGTAGGTAGCCTCCGCCGTCTGTGCGTCCCTGAGATCTTTAAAACTACGCAACGGATTTTGATGTGGTTTTCACTAATGGATAGAGTGGTTCTCGAAGAAGGTTGTTGTTTGTCTGACTTTTTAATATTATTCGTTTAAGACGATTTACCTACGCACAGAGCTCGAGACGCCGGCGTCTAGGTACTTGTATTCTATACGGTTCGGAATAATTAGTTTCGGCAACTGCCAGCTCAACTTATTCTTACTATACTATATTTAAATAACTTTTTGATTTACTAGGTACTTTAGCGGGTGAAGTACCGCTTCGCAGTTTCGTTTTGGTTACTTAGTCAAGGCATTTGTGATTCTGACTGATTTCGTTTAACAACACTTTTATTATTTTGCATGCGAATGTATACCGGCAAATGATAACTTGTCGTGATTGAAAGAGGCCTACACGTGATAGTATGTGAATGTGATTACAAGTCGCATGGCAGACGAATGAACGCACTGGCTATCCTCGAAATTTTATCATCAGTCCATATCGCGCGACTGTGTTGTATGTGTTTAGGTGAACACCGTCACGAGTGCGCCGCCGCCATCGCCTCGTATCATTCGCGCTACAGACTTCGTCGCTAACGTACACCGACACCCCACGCGGCCACCCTACCGCCCCACGAACTTTAGAAATCCCCGATCAGCTGTTCCCAGTACACACGCAAACCGGACAATTTTCTTTACACACAGTTTTGTTTAACAACACTTGTGATCGATTTATCGCAACATGGTAAGGTTCAGTGAGAATTTGTGGTAGTGATTAGTGAAAAATAGTGAACGTGCACTAGTACAAGTGTCTCTTGTTGTGTTTTGATTTTTTTTTACCGTCAATACCATTCATGAAGTGCTCATTTACTTCAATGTAATTAGTTTAATTATATCGAATATTGTGTTCAAAATGCTACTGAAAACTACAGTCACGCGAACGCATATTATAGTATTCTGTTTAGTATTCATCTTACATAATAACCTACCTACATAAAGTGGAAATCGATAGTATCAAAAAATCGGAAGGTGCACATAACTTTGTAGATTTCACCAATCTATGCATTAGTTGTACACGTCGATAAAATGTGCATTTGCAAGCATGTGTATAAAATGCGTATGCGCTGGACGTGTTAGATGTGTCAGTGTTGTTTGTCTGAGATCTGCTAAAATTAGCGGTTCTCGTCCCCCGCTGGGCGGTTACATAACCGCTATCGGCCTTGACTCCCGCGTCGCATCTCACAGCATGCGATTGGCCGAACGATGTGCTGATTCTATTTGATTGAAACGATCACTGAGAGATCTATAAATTACTAAATTGATGACTTACATTGTAGACTCTCTTAACCTATGCTCTTAACCTATTGACTACAATAATGTACCGTGTTTATACAACCGCTAACTACACGGCTGTTGTAAGCATTACCTTCTGTGTTTGATCTATAGTAGTTTTTATTTCTTTAGACAACACACCGTATGGTGTGTTGGTTCAGTGACTTGCCATTTTTGATAAAACATCGTAGGTATTTCGAATAATATGTGTGTTTGTTTAGTTTAATGGCTGAATTGATTGACCCTTACTTGGCCCTCGTTCGATATTATTTTATAATCAGTTTTTACTGTTTATCGCATAGTTTCCACTGTTATTTATATCCATATCGTGGTTACATCATAATGTTTGTAACCTATAAATAAGTAGAGCACTTACCTACCTAATCGTTGGAATTTTATCATAAATATGTATCACCTATCAACATAATATTTCCACCACAATAAGGTGAATTTAACTCTAGCACTTTCTTGGTGATGCTTGTGGCTACCCATGAGTTGTATAGTTTTATAGATTAGAGATAGATACACCTCTATCATAGGATTTAAGGGTCTATGCGTGATTTGGTAACATCTTCACAAACTCTCACATATAATTTCATTCCATCTCCTTCATTCCTCATATCGTGTAAAAGTTCCGCAACTTAATAACTTCCTTGATTAATGTATGTATTCGTTTTCTAAAAAAATAATTTGTATGATTGTTGTGAAGACTAGTGATGTATCAAGTAGCGTCATTGTCGACCTCGACCGTGGTTCATGATATTAGTAAATTGCTTTGCCCATTGAACAGTATCACGGCCAAGGTCACTTAAACAGCTGCTCTCATTTCTTTATATCTTGGGCTTACGTAACAGCCACGTTTTTCAAATCGGCCTAGTCTAAATAGTTACATAACTAGTAAGTACGAATTGTTTTCGTCGGCTTGTAATTAGATTAATTTTTTTGTTAGTTTCGTCTTCTATATTTCATATACGGGGGCAAGTGTACAAAAAAATTTCGTTCTCAATATTTTATTGTAAAAACTTCAAAACAAAATCAGTAGATATGGAATACATGTTGATGCATAACAATTACTTAAATTCTATTTATTTTTCGTTTGTGAAATGCAGCTGAAAAGGAATGACGAAGATACACTTATTGTGGAGTCAGCGATCGATAGGGCCCGAACCTCGTGTCGAGGTGCGCGCGCATACCATCCCTTATACCTCTCTTCCAGTGAATGGCCGAAAGCAGGGGGTGCTTTCCAAACCGGCCTGAGGGGGGCTAAATGCAAGGTCGTCAACACCAGCACTTACAGATATCAATATGTCTCTGTCTAATGTTTCATTTCACCATCCAGCCATCTCATTTTCTAGTAAAAACAAGTCTAAATGCAGCCTCCAAACAAAACACCCTCTGTTACGTCTGACAGTGATTCCTCTGATTCAATAGTATTTTTTGTTACGTGATAATTTTACTATATTTAACATAAAATATAAACATCCGAAAACATGATGTCAAAATATACATTTGGAAGTGAATCATTATCAAGTATTTGATTGCGGTGTGCGTCTATTATGATGAGTTAGGCTGTTATTTTTCATCTAACCTGTATAAAGTCATCTGTGCGTATAAAATGTAATTTTCCCCTCAATTCGTTATTTATAGCTAGCTATCATAATAGTGTCAATGAAAATCTTGACCTGTGACAGTTGTCAACAACATTTTATCTAAAATGCATTTGCGTATCTGCATCAATGTTGATTGTGGTTACATTGACGTAAATACTTCTCACATGGCATATGGGCCAATCCATAGGTTATCTAAATGGGTATGTTCTCTAATTAATCCTAGAATATGCAATAGTGTGGAGAGTGTTCCATATGTTTATTTCGCTATCTTCGTCGTATGACTTCGTCATTCGTCAGACGAAAGTTAGGCGTGCTTCAGGTTGCACGTGTCTCATCTTGTGATTTTTCTGTTAAATACTTGACAGCATTTTTTGTTATCATGTAAACTGCTGCTGTTAGTTTTTGGGTACATGTAAGTATATTTTGTGCCTGAATCGTAATAAACTCCATAATTACGTATTAAAAACATGAGGTTAAATAACAGTTTCGTAGTATATTATGTCGAAAATAAATATTGTTAAATTTTAAGAAGAATCGGGAAAAATTTCCATGTTTCCAACAGCCTTTAATAATATTGACGAATTATTTGCTACTTATAATAAAACTAACACTGCGTCGCCTATGTGTTCTAACAATTACACTTGTATAGAGTGCTATTCACCATTACCACTTCATAAATTTACAAAACCTATTAACGCCAGACTGTTTGATTCTCTCTTAACTAATGACCGTGCAGTTTGCATTATAGTTCATTACAGAGGCACTTGTATGGGACACATGATTTGTGTGTGTAGTTTACGTAGAAGCAGTAGACCACGGTATCATTAAATTAGTTAGATTCTGTGCCCACTAGGGCCTCGTGTACTATTATGAGTATTTTGTTACAGTGGCATCGAGTGCAAAGATGAGATATTTGCTGCACATCAAGTGCAGTATGCGGATCTAAAACCATCCGTGTGCCAGATCCCGCATGTGCCGCAACTGCTACCAGTTTCTACCGAAGCACCTGGCAACGGTGACATAGTCGCCATCGTACAACCTAAGGAGGAACGCCCTACACCAGTCACCGAGCTGATCTTCGTTCCACGAAAGAAAGAGATGAACAAAGGCTATCTCATGTTCTCCCAGGAACAAGGTCGCACAAGTGAGTGCCGTAAGAACTTCCACAGCTTAGGTATCCGGTATTGCTTTATTAGTTGATTTCTTTTTACCCGGCTTTTACTGTCAATAATAATGTCATGTTATTTTCAGTGCTCAAAGACGAGCTGGAAGATCTGACACACTTGGCACCAACAGCTGGCGATGCTTGTATTCCGCTAGAAGATAGCCCTTTCGACATGTTCGATGATTTTATTTTGACTGATAACTACTGCAGTCTATTGGGCGACGATTTGGCTAATGACTCGCCAGTACACTCCTTGACCCCAGACTCGCTTTTGTTATCTTCGCCGGAGTCACAGGTAAATATTACAACTATTCCAGTATTTTGTTCGTTTTGAACATTGTTTCGATGACTGTTGTAATAATAATGGTTGTTTCAGGAAAACGACTCCTCATTAACGGACTTGTCATTAGATGCATTTGACAACAACAGGTCAGATGATATTGAGGAAGGAAACTCCCCTTTCATCCCCACAAATGATGAGCTGGCGGTACTGGAACCGGCAGTTATGTGGGGTGCTCTGCCAGACAGCGTGAGTCTAGCGAGACCTCAACCTACAGAAACACAAACACAAACGACACCGGCAGCACCAGCGCTAAAGCGCTTGCTCACGGCGTCTACAACAGGACCTCCACCACAGGATCTCATAACGAATATATACTCAGACTCAGGTGCTGAATCCTATAAATTGTTCTACTTGTAATACTAAAATCTTCTTTTGCTAAGCTGTAATTTATTTTTAGGTCTAATATCCAGTAGAACCGTGTCATCATGGGACACTGGCGTAAAAAGGGTAATGAAGCAAGAGCAGGAACCTTGCGCAAAACGTGTGAAGCGAAGCCCTTCACCAGTACAGACGACTCCAGCCACCAAGCCGTCCTCCAGCGTCTTAATGAACCTTCTGGTGAGCGGTTGCGACGTCGATGCTGGCTACATCTGCATGGTGCAGTGCCGGCCCCGACAAAAAGCAAAAGCTTGAGGCCACACTCCCATTGCGAAATAAACTGTGATAAGCGCGTCCAGTGTTCAATCTAACATTTCAGTCTTTATCAAACAGACTTGTTCTGATCGGATATAAAACGAATTATTTATTATACAGTGCCGTCGATACTTGTGATATTAACCTTTACGTTTATTTACAAGTATCTGATAAACATGCATCGAACTTGGGCCTATAGACAAGGTCGGGCAGTAGGTTAAAGTTAGAACTCAGATTCACACAATTAACAGTTAAATGGCCCTTCGAAGCAGGCTCATGTTAGGGCTGAAAGCTAGTATTTTGCAATCTCGTGCTCGCGCCACCAGAATTAGTTTTTAGTCGATTAAATAAACGCTTTAGTTAGGTACGTCAGTATAATGAAGCAATTATTTGTTATTGTTGACTTTAGTGCTTAAGTTACGTGCGCATATCGGTTGAATCGTTCCTAGATTATTTTAGTTACCGTAACTTATGAAAAATGGTCAATTCAGATGGTTTCAAATGCTACCTCTTTGGAGTAAAATGTATCTTTCTTATTAGAGAGAACATGGCCAAGGGAGGGTTTTGTTACGTTTGATTTGGTCCCATTTTGTGAGTTCTCGCCACGCACTCTGTCTTATGTTTATATCTGGCAATATTAGTTGATAGATTTAATACCAACTCAGAGGTTACTGCTATTTATTCATTAGTTTATACACCGTAGTCGGCGTCTGAACATATATTTTTAACATATATATATAGAGAGTAACATGTAGATACGGACATTTCATAGATATATATATTGTTTAGATCGTTGTGTATTTATTCAGAGTTTATGTAGATATAATGTTATCGTCTCAGGCAAAAGTTGAATGATGTGTCGATATTTATGAATGTTAACACAGTTTCTACTTCCCAAAGATATAAAGTACAACTTAGAACAAAATGTAGTTGTGTGGGGAAGTGGCAGTTTTTAGTACGGCGAAATGGGTCTTTCGAAAATGGAATACTGTTTGAAGTTATACGTGATGGTTCGCAATATGGTGTGGAGCAAGTGTGTAAATTCAGAGTGTAACAAAAGGTTGACAAAACCTGTGCCTTGTAGCAACCCACAGCTGCCCTGTTCGCACTCGCACTGCTTCTAATTGCACAGTGTATAGCCACTTAAAGGTTTCGTTCGAATCTTTCGATGAAAAATTTCGATGAACTTTACAATAATAGTTAGACTAAATATTATACCTAGATAATTAGGAACCAGTCAAGAAACGAACTAGTTACGTTGTGCAATTAAATTATAATATTAATGAAAATAAGATAAAATGTTTAAAAGTGTCATCGCTCTCTAAGTCTCAATATCTCTGCTTCTAGCTGACAAGTAATCTGTTTCATACACATGTAAGTTTTTAGGGATCCGTACACAACGGGTAAAACGAGAACCCTATTATTGATACTTCGCTTTCTGTTCTTCGTCCGTCTGTCTTGGGCTGTATATACCTAACCGTGATAGTTAAAAAGTTGAAATTTTTACAGATGATGTATTTATATTGGGTACAGAATATAATAAATATTTAGAGGGCTCCCATACAACAAACGTGATTTTTTTGCCGTTTTGGTACGGAACACTTTGTGCGCGACTCCGACATGCACTTAGCCGGTTTTTTTATCTGTATATTACAAATATACTTTTAAATTCATTTATCGAGAACGATAAGGTCCCGACGCATTAAAAAGTTTTTAATGAAAGGAAAGGCAATCAGTGGCTGCGCTCTGATATCGAGACTTATTAAAAATATAATCAAAATTAAAAGACGTAAAATTTACATAGATATTATATAACTTATCGTTGTTATTATAATATATATAGTATATAGTATGGATGATTATGTAATTAGAGAGTTGTTTAATTTTCTGGAGAGAAATAAAAATATTATGAAGTTGACAGATAATTTATCTGATTAATAAAGAAGACTAAAAAAATATTAGTTCTAATAAAAAGGTGCACGTTTTATTATCCTTATCCTATCCTTGATATACCATGTTGAATATACTTTGCTTGTCTATGGATATAAATTGTGAAAGAATTTCGTCGCACCCATCTTGTCAACCGTAAGAAACTATTACGTAAAGTCCCTTTCGGTATTATATATATATATATATATCCAAAGACTAACAAATTGTATTACTAGAAATTAATATTAGTTTTAAATTGACAATGAAACACAAATAACGAAAGATCAAAAAATACCTATCTTACTTACTAAAATATATTTATATTTTGTACATAAATTTGTTCTTAGATAAAAGTTCCTTACTTAAAATTATATTCACAAAATAGTTAAAATATAATGTTGACGTTATCGGATACAACATTAAATCTTTTAATAAACTTTGATAAATATAATTCCAATATAAATCACAAAAAGATCTTATGGGGAATACGCAATTTCCATGGGTTCGGTGGTGATTTTGGTAGCTCAGTCGATCAGACCATAAGAGGAAGCTGACACTGATTTATGGTCAAGCCTCTTTCCCATGGTGGTAGGCAGAGACTATGGAATCCACTTGCTACGATCCTGGCATACTTCTTTCGCTTATTCCACTTTCATAACTATCTTCATGCACGCTCACCGGTTCTTTCGCACTAGTGATTTGGTATTCAAATACTCATTCGTCACTCTTTCCAAAACTTGGTAAAAATATACGTAAATAAGTTTATGTTCATTGGTATTCTATACTTTATAAATAAGCATAGTTATAGTACGATTCTGGTTTCAATCATAAATTTACATGAATTAAATTTTGAATCATACTTATTTGTTGCTATGCACGTGGTCTTGCAATGTTCCGCAGGGCAAAAAGTGACTTCGGCCACGTGCTTCTTTTAGGTTTTATTATGTAGTTGTGTGTAAAAACAAACATTCACGAATAAAAGTATAAGAAGAGGAATCGGTGTAGATCAGCATGTCTCCACTGATTTATAAATTTTAACGCTATATAATAATAGTGGATACCAAATACATTATGCGTAATGTGCTTTAAAAATTTGCCAGCCAGTTTGAAATTAAAGTTGTAGGTACGCTACAAAGCCAGATTAATACTAAATCTAAGAAAGCGCGAGGTTAATGACCGATATAATTCTACCTAATTATGAAATAAAGCGACACAACCCAATTAATTCTATCAAAACCGGTACATCCCTGTACCAGATTTCTTCATAATCACTTTTATGTGCGTAGTTATAAATTTAAGTTTGAATTTTTTTAAAGTAACTTGCTGGTAATAATTTTTTTCACATAAACATACGTCACGGTTCTATCCCCGAATGTGTAGGCAGAGGTGCATTACACAACCACAATTTGCCAGTAATTATATTGTTCTCACGTACCTAATAGGGACAAATCTTTTGCCGTAAATTCTATTACCACTTTGTAATTCAAAGCCAAAATTCCAATAGCCAGGACAGATGTTACATACCACTAAATATAATCTCTGCAGTCCGAGCGTGCTGAATAAATTTGGTAAATAATAATATCTGCAGTCCGAGCGTGCTGAATAAATTTGATAAACTGGGACACTTACAGTTACTGTAGTAGGTACATATATTTTACAATTTAGTGACTGGTACCCTCACTATAAATAGACCTTAGTGTCTGTTGTTTCATACAAACATACAATTTTATTGTATGACACAATACTTCTATATAAAACAAGAGACAACTTGAAAAATCCTAATATTATAAATGCGAAAGTTTGTAAGTATGGATGTTTGTTACTCTTTCACGTAAAAACTACTGAACGGATTTTGATGAAAGTTTACAATAATATAGCTTATACATCAGAATAACACATAGGCTACAATTTATAAAGATACGTTGACGGGAAGAATAATCACGCGTGCGACCACTAGTACAGTATAAATGGTGGTATTATCGCTATGAGCGATCCTTTCCACCAACCTGTGGATGGATAGCGAGTTTAAGAATGAAATGTAAAGGGTATCTGCACAATTCAGGATTACAAATAGATTGGAAGGAAATAGAAAGTTTCGATCAGGTTTGGCCGGCCATCGTCACAGGCTGGCTGCTGTGAAAATGAAACTTGTAATAGGGGACAATATTTAATATTATCTGTAGTAAGCTTACTCTGATTAAACGTTGGCAACGAGAAAATGCTGGGCACTTGGACAGCATACGCTAAGGACAGGACCTATTCCAGTAGGTACAGGCGGAGGGCAGTTCAGTCTTTAAACCCTAGCCCTATTGTGTATCTCTGGTTATAGTTCCTATCCAATCAAATTGGAAAATCATACTAGACGTTTTCTAAAATTGCTGAGACTCCCTAGTTATCTCCCTCTTAATATCTGTAAAAAGATTTGAAATCCATCCTTAACTTGAAGTTTGGTATCTGCTGAAATTTATTTGTGGAAGTTGACAGGGCAATAAGTAATAAAGTGCGCTCTAAGCCATCCCCTGAAGCGTTATTGGCATCCCCAGATAGCATTCGCGTCCATAAAGGCTTGATGCTGAGAATTTCGGTATATCTCCCGTCGCTCGTTTTTTGATTGCGAGCTATTTTAGACATACATTGAAATCTAGGGTGATAAGGTCACACAAAAATTTTTGCGAGAAAGAGAAATGTTTGACAAAGAATCCTACAAAAAAGGTCACGAGTGGTTTGGTCCTTATCTCTATGCGACATTTATAAGGTAGAGGTACTTACTGGTTGTTGTTAAGTAACCCTTCTCATAAGGGTGGCCTAACAACCTGTGATGCGATTCCGATGAATTCACGTAATCCAGATATAGATGCGATTAAATCCGATTGTACTTTATAACGTTACAAGAGGCTTCTTCTTCTTTTTTTAAAAACGTGGCTCCAGGATTTCACCAATTTCAAGGTAATGCTTGATTTTTCCCGCACAGAAAAACTAGTTACTCTGAACTAGTTCGCGGTGCGGGACAAGCAAACGTTGTTCGGTATTACAATTGAGCGTTTGGGCCTGGATTTTTGCCCAGCACCAGAAGTAACCTAAAAAGCAAACCTGGCCCGCGCTCCGCAAAAACCAAGTCTTACAAAAGGTTTACTAATGAAGGAAGTAATGCCATATTGACGTTTAACAAAGTTGTTCAAGACTGAAAACGAAAGAACGAATGTACTGATAATATCTACTTCTCTGTTGCTCACTGAAATGTATTATCTACCAGAATATAGTGTTTTTCCACATTCAAATACAAAATTTATAAAAATTTCATTCACTCCTTTGCTCTGAAAGCGTAACAGACAGACTAAGGATGACATACAATTGTAATATTTGTATAAGTTTAATACAAATAATAATATGTTGTTCAAATTAGCCTAGCATCGAGCTATTTTAAAATGAAAACAGTAGGTAATGTATATAGTTACTTACTTAGTAGATACGGCCGATTTCTGAATTGAGAATTTTAACTTGAGCTGAGTTCAGCTGAGTACGCCGAATGTCAAAATTCTTGAACAAATTTTGACATTTGACGTGCCCAACGGATTCTCAATTCAGAAACCGGCCGTTAGAACTTACTTAGAATTGAACGGGATGTCTCAATTATGGCTAGTGCGGGCAATCTATGTTATCGTGGTATTCATTGAAACAAATGATTGCATTTTGTTTACCCTAGATAAAGTGGTTATCACATATTATAATATGGTTGAAAATAAGAAGTTAACGCAACTCGTACCTACCTGCATTAGATGTATGATGTACTGCACATCGTAATAAGTCACGTCAAAGGGTTTTAAAGGATTGATGAGCACTGGATGTCCAACAGGAACATAATAATAGAACTGCAAATTATCGTGTCTGTCAGATAATAACACTTGCGGGGCGAGCATGACGGTAGGAAGAGTTTGTCGATAACCAATGATATCGCAGAAAATGTCGATGACGTGACCTGATCCACTCATTTTTTGAAATTTCCTGCCATATATCGGTTATCGACAAACTGTTCCTACCGCCATGCTCACCCTACAGGTATGTATGTTGATTCTAATGAAAGAATACTCATCATCATCGGACTCGGGTTCTTGGCGAGCGCATGGTCTGTAACCATTTAAGTTACCTCAGGCGCTGGGCAAAAACCCAGGTACAGACGCTCAATTGCAATACCGAACAACGTTTCCTTGTCCCACACCGTGAACTAGTTCGGAGTTACTAGTTCTTCTGTGCGGTAACTATCAAGCATTACCTTGACCTTGGCAAAATCGTCGATGAACGATGAAGCCACGTACTTAAAGAAGTACACTCATCGTCATCTATTAGTTAGAAATCCCATTTTCTTGTTAGGGTTGAGGAATTAGTACTATAGTATAGTATTCTTTATCTGTGGTTAAACACAGCTAGCCTGTATGTTTCGTCAATTGTCATAGTCGTCAAAACTTTAGTAATGCCAAAAGCTTGAGCAACTGAGACGCAATCGGCATTAAAGCAATTATGGTTTTGATGTCTAAGAAGCTGAAATGGTTGGCTCCGAGAGATTTCACTCTCGGCTGCCAGCTTTGGAACTGTCGCGACCCGAATGGTTTTGAGTGGATTTCAAGATTTTCACTACAGAAGTGTTCTCCCGGGCCAATTACATTTATTTTCTATCTTTTGGTATATCTAAATAGAGCACTGCATTTCCCTATCCCATGAACCGTGATAATGGGATATGTTGGTACTAACTTGAATTTACTTTCTATTCTACTAGTGGACACCCGCCGCTTCGCTAGCTTAACAAATTATATACCTACACAAAAAACTTCCTCGAGAACCACTCCATCCATTGGAGTAAACCGCATCAAAATCCGTTGCGTAGTTTTAAAGATCTAATCATACATACGGACGGAATCGACTTTGTTTTATAATAACATAACATAGCATCACGCCTTTATCCCCGAAGGGGTAGGCAGAGGTGTGCAAACACGCCCACATCTCGCCAGCTATGTTAGGTCCCATGTAGTAGGGGGCGAGCCTATTGCCATTTACCGGGCACAAGTTCCAGACTCTGGGATAATTATCTGGGTAAAATTCTAAAGAGAATTATACATTATCCACCAGACCCGGGAATCGAACCCGAGACCTTGTTTTATAATATGTAGTGAAAGTTGTACTTTGTAGTATTTCCGCATTGAATCCGATCCCAGTCCATGAAAATAAGCATTCAAGAGAAATTTTCTGACCGGATCGGTTCAGTAACGTAAACGCTTAAAGCTAATTATTGTTATAAACGCTCCATTCGAGACAAATGAACGGCGATTCTTTTTATTTTTCTTTTTATTTAATAAATCTATAACAATGTCATGATATTACAATCACCAGAGTCTTCCTTTGTACATACATAAAATGACAATAAACCATTAGCAACAAATCAACAATGATATGTAAAATGGCCACGTGAACTTTGTTAGCAAGTTTATTTATTTTATATTTATCGACTGCATGACGCCATTCCTCACTGCAACCTGCAATGCACCAGCATGAGAAACGAAGTTATGCATTTTAGTGTTTTGAATACGAAACTGAAAATAGTGTATGGGGGGATGCATTACTTAAAATAAATTGAGATGTTGCAAAAATAATTATACTATTTTATTAATATATTTGTAAGCAATAAGTATGCTAACTTTTTCTCATATAATTTTACAATTTGAATCATAAAACTTAATTGATTGGCATCAGAGCCCTCTAGCTGTGTCTAAACGTAATTGCAATATTACGCACAGCCTACCACAGTAGTTAGTTCCTCAACTACCGGTAGATCGCGCTCTGGCGGCGCCGTAATTCGCGATATTAACACAACATGATCACAAGATTAGATGTTTGGGCTAGTGGTGTCTTGATCAGTTTGTAGAACGATCCTCCTGGTAAGGGATCAGTCGCTGATTCGTATCCAGCCTAGGACTATAGTTTTTGTGATTCATATTGTAAAATTATATGAGTATTAAGAAACATACTTAATTTTGTTTGGATTCCGAATATTTTAGTAAAATAGACATCGTTTATTTATGTATGCGACAAACGGTTAACTTACGGTCGCTTTACATTTACTAACAATCATTAGACTACTATAAGTACTTATATATGAGTAGGTATATACGTTTTTTTTTTATTCTGCGGCTCCAGGCTGCGACCGCTCTTACGTCCATTGCCGGGCGTCCCTGGTTCTCACGCAGAAGGTATTTCCAGTGGCGCCCGGTAGTATATACGTTTAGTTTAAAATAAGTATGTGTAGGGACCCCACCAAAATCTTACAATGTCACTTGCAACCTACAAGTGGCACATTGTCTGACCAATAGACGATACTGGTAAACACTGGTAAACTAGGTACAATATGATTGGCTCCACCCCCAATTACATAGAACCATTAAAATTACTGGTAAAATATTTGCGTATAACGTCCTGCGTCCTGCAAATGCGTAGGCAGAGCCTACGCATTTGGTTATTTATCCAAACGGTATGAAATATTTATACTTTATTTCACATACACAATACAGAATGAATAATTATTAATATGCTAATCCCTCCGAGCACATGAGTAGATAAGTCCTCCCTTATCTGTGTGTGTGGTTGTGCTCCAAATCCTTCAAATGAGATGGTTGTGTGAAAGATTAGGTATGCCTACATTGGAAAAATCTATTAAATATTGTGTTTCATTGTCATGGTTAAAACTAATACTCCATTGTATTCCTTAACAAACCGTGCACCTTTTTATGTAATCGTTAATATTATTTATTTGCAAGAGTAATATTTTCTTATTGATAGGTATTTCAAACTAAATGAGACAATCATCCTTATAGTTTAAAAGACTAGGTACCTACTAAATAGTGATTGTATGACCTAAGTATCTAATCGATATCTTTATACGTTACAGGATATCCCACAGAAGATGCTACAGCCTGTGCCCCTGCCCGCTAGTTTCCAGACGGCTCACAATCAACAACCAATCAATCAAAACACAATAAGAAATCAGATACCGATTCCTGTTATAAACGTATTACAGGGTGTTCCCACCAAACATATGTTACGTACAAACTCAACGATACATCCCCAAGTTTTACGCACAAGCATGACCTCAAGTCCAATGTCACCTTTAAGTTTGAATGTTAGTCCAATGTATTCTTTGCCGTCAAGTCCGAACAGTTACCACAGTCCCGCTATAAGTCCAGCTCAATATTCAACACCACAATCTTTATCACCCGCGGGGCAATATCAACAGTATAGTCGAGAAAGTAGAATGGTGTCACCGGGTCGTGTTCTACGTTGTGATCCATACCTTAATAACAAAATGCAGCCAAGTCCAGGGTTTCTCCAGACGCCTGACATACCGATGTTAGACTCAGTTTCATTGGCCACAGACTTCTGGACTGACAGCGACATGATGCAGGGCACGAGTGATTTACTGGCGGCCTTAGATGATGTTAAGTTAGATTAAGGAACTAAGTTTAACATTTAAAATGTGAAGTAATGATTGTAATAAAGTAATTGCTGAATGATATCAACGAATAAGTTCTAGGTCCCAAAATTCAGGCAGAAAATGTGTACATACCTGTAATATATGGCATCTCCTTTGTACATTTCCATCACAGAGACATTCCTTTTCAAAAAAATAATATGTTGAAATCACTTGAATGAACGCAGGGTGATAAACGACGCTGGTAAAAATAAAAACCAAAAGGCATTCCACGCGACTCTAAATCGTCACATTTCTAAAGCATTTTTTGACAACGAGACAACTCTGTTTATTATAATCTAGCGGACGCCCACGTCTTCGCCTGCGTGAGATAGTTTTCTAGTTCGCAATTCCCACGGGTATATATTCCAGGGATAAAAAGCCTATATTACTCCTGGTATTTAAAATTTCATGTTGCGTGGAATGGTAGATGTGATTTAATAATAAGCTAAGGTCGGAGAACGGTTTTCTGGCGTTCACACTCCTGCCTCCTCACGTGGAACTACTCAAGGGTAATTCCGCTCACAAAAAGTTGCCCACAAGCAGGACAATAATTCTAAAATAATTATCTAAATCGCATGTGTCGTTTTCGAAATATGGGTGTGCGGACGGACAGACAGCCAGATATGATAGTTCGGAGACAATAACAAATATATCTCGCGTCACATAAAAATAACGCTGACCTTCAAGCTGCGTAGTAGACGATTTATCGAATTATATTATAGCGATAACAGTGCGGCGAGTAAAAGCGAGAGTACCCATGCGCAGACACACAGCTCCACTCCCGCCCAGTTTGAGTTAAACTATCTGTAGGTACTAGTATTTCAGCTTAGGTATAGTTCGCGAGGCCTAAGCTGAGCTTTGCATTTGTGTGACCACGCAACGTGTAAACTCTTTGTAGCTGTGTGTACAACACATGTGTGTGTAAAAGAGGTCACATATACGTTCACGTACACGTGCACTCACACAAATGCAAAGCTCAGCTTACGCCTTTTTACCTATACCCTGCTAGCTATTGAACAACAAATTATATGTGTTTAATTTCTTTAATCCAACAGATCCATGTATTTACATATTATAGTTGTCTATGTATTTATGTTCAATATGGCATTCATTCGATTATATCAAACTATTTCTCAACGTATAAGTAAAAATAGATAAATATATATTATTTTATTTTTAATTACTTTAAGTATGATCAAATCGTATACTCATTTAGATAAGGAATCATAATCTTCTTTAGTTAGAATATTTTTTGTATAGTTATATCTTATCTTATCTATGCAGAACATTTTATTGAGAATTGATTTCGAGAGAGAGTAAACTCATGCTTTTGTTTTCCCACCAACTCCTGACAAAGCCTTTCTTCTGTCAAACAGAAAAAGAAAGAAAGATATGGGCGTAGCTTGGCATGCGGTCACCCTGGGCATGGCATGCGTGAGGCTGGGCCTATGTAACCTACCATTTGCGCAATAGAATTCATAACCAACAGTGACGTTATAGTAAATTCCGATACTTAAGACAATTGTATTAATTGAAGCTCATATAAAATAACTGATTGGCACAATGAGAGAAGTCTTGGCACGCACATATTATTATTAACTTAAAAAACCTGCCAACTGCGTGTCGGGTCACGCATAAGATAGGGTTCCGTAGTTACCCCATAAATGCTTCTATAACACCTGAACTAACAGAGATATCTAGTCCGCTTTAGTTTTCCTTAAAAGTTAAGTACATAGACTACCATCAGGAATTTTTTCAGGTTCTTCACGCCAGCGGTTTATATTTTAAAGATTCGAAGAAAATTTGCTATAATATCTCGCAAACGGATAGATACTTAAATCAAAAAATCACTCAAAATCAAATGATACTGCACACGATGGAGTAACCGCGAGAAAAAAGATATCACCCCATTTTACGTGTATTAATTAAAAATTTTCAAAATTTTATTTTGGGAGTAATAGCCTAGGACGGACGGCGACATGTTTATAATTATAGTAGGAATATTATAAACATATAAGTTTGTATGGATGTTTGTGACGCGACAAATAAATGAAGGAAATTAAATTAAACTTCTTTACAATAATACACCAGAATATTATATTTCTTTTTATTGAAATTGGCAACTTTACAAACAAAACAGACGGGAGAAAAGGTTTGTCCTATTATACTCCTGAAATCAGTAGTTACTTGGATAAAGAACTTCGTACAGCTCAAACTAGTGGGAAAATTTCCGGATAACATGTATCCGGATATTTGGGAATTAGTAACCGGAGGTTTATAACATTATTAGGTCATCTGGAAGGACGTCTGTCCACTGCATCGGTTATATTTCGACAAGTATTTAGTTGTCCACGCACACTCGAATAGCTATTATTATTTATGATTTTGTATGTTAGCCATTTTCGAGTATTTTGGATCAGTCGTGTTTACATATAACACACAAAAACACGTTTTCACAGTAATCTGTTATTCTGCCTGCCAGTTGGCAAAATAACTGCCACTTTGGGGACTACAAAAGATACAATAACGTTTATTTATTTAACTAATTTGTCACATACGTACCACGTTAAGTACAATCAGTAATCTTCTATCATCATTATACGAATAATGCAATTATTTTATTTTAATTTAAATCTCTATAGATTATTTACATTAACATTTAGTTATATTTAGGTCTAAAATAAATAACGACGACTTTGCACGATAAAATGAATTTGATTTAAATTACAAATTAATGAGGTTACGGAGTATATAAAGGTTAAGATTTGATAGTATGCGGGTAGAAGTAACTATTACCGTCTACATGAGTTACGCCTCGTTTTATAGAGGATGGAATATATAAAAAACAAACTAAACTATGAAATACAAATATTGAAATAAATTGTTTATATTATAAATTATAATTATAGGTATATAACAGTAATTAGGTTAGTATGTAGGTACGACTTATAGTATAGGGATATACTGCCAATTCATGTCTCGTTGAACATATTATTTTACTATACAATATGTATTATTTTCTTCTATCGTACGATGTGCCATCGAATTCGTATTACATAATGTTCTGTGGTATCGATCATAAATGGTCCATCTCATAAAAGGTTATCAATAATAAAAATGTAAATATAAATCAAATTGTTTTATATATTTAGATAATAAATTACTGTCATTGAATACCCACTTGTGTAATTTTTAAATTCCTCATTGTGTTGATTGCTATAGTAACAAGGCTTCTTTTTTCAAATTACCCGGACATCTAGACAAAATCCGGCAAAATAAACAAGAATTTTCATTACTGCAATGCCAGTAGTAAAGCAATGGTAGACCCATTACCTATATTGCTATACTACTGGCTTCCTATATCTCCTTCATAGAAGTCGTCCTTCGATAGGATGGCAAGAATACGTTAGATCAGTTGCCTGTATTTCATACCGTTTTGAGAGTACCTCAGTACATTTATTAGGTCCAGAAGTACTACGCCTGCTCATATCAACAAAAGTACGAAACGGTATCAAGTATATTCTCCTTTTATTTACATTCTTGTTGCAAATAAAGAAGCCAACATCAAATCCTAACAAGTACCTAAGTGGCTCATTTCATTTGTGTAATGGTGCTCTATTAGGGTGGAGCACTTTAGCCCACTTCCTGATGTTAATCTTGAGAAAAGTGAATGTTGAATAATTCCTTGGTTGGCTGAGTCTGAGCACTGCACTGCTGCTATTGAGAAGTAAACGATTCGAATGCCATATTCAATTTATAATAATTATAAGCGAGGATGGTAAGAAGTATAAAATATGTTCTACACATTCCGTCGTCACAAATAATGATCACTAGCGCCATCTTTACTTTCGGACAACAAAATTAGTATCTCATAGAAGTTACCTACAGTACAAATATTCGAGCATAGATGGCATGATGATAAACTTGTGAATTATTAGTAATTATTTGGTATTGCATTCGTAGATACAAATAACATTCAGTTGTAGTGTAGTATTCTGTTTTTAAATAATATTTTTCTGATCATTTTTACACTTTAAAAAAGTAAAGTAATTACCGGCTCAAGCTCTATAAAAACAGTTATGAAAAAAAGTAAAGAATTGTCCGACGTAGGTAGGTAGCTACTGATTTTGACAGCAAATGTCAGTTGGTTGTCGCTGTCATTATAAACGTCATTATTAATTTGTTTCCGTCAGACGACCGTTTCGGGCAGTTTTCGATATTTTGTGCGTTATTTTAATAATCCAATTTAAATGGAATTGAGAATCCAAATTTTTAGGCGGGTGCGTTGAAGTGAGTGAGGTGGTAGTATTTCAAATTGTGATATAGTGCAAATTGGGGACATCGATGGCATCCGCACCAAAACAAGTGAGCGGCAACCCGTCTAATAGTAACGGCTCATCAGGAAAGCGGAAGAAATCTCGTGGGAGTCGAGGGTCTTTTTTATCTAAATGGTTAGATAAGTCTATGCACCATATCCAAGACTCAACACCGAGCATGGACTCCTATGAAACATTGCTAAATCCGAATGCAAATTGGCAAATAAGTAGTTCTCAGTTCGCACCTGGGTACGATCCTTATAGACACATATACCCGTGTGCAACCGAGCCAATGTCGATGCCCACGCTATCTACATATTGCAGCCCACCTATGATACCTTTCTACGGTCCCGAGTACCGGTATTTGCCGAGTGTAAATAAGAGTGTCCATGTGCAGAGACCGAGACTACGTCGGCGCAGCGAGAATAAAGCAGAAGAAATGACCAGTACTCCTAGAGCCACTCCTACACTCTCTCACACAACAGATTACTTACAGCCAAAAAATTTATCTGATAGTCAAGACTTTCAAAGCCTACCTCCTATTGTCACATCTGCAGGTGATATACATTCTAACAGTGATGTAAATATAAATGATAAAGATGAAGAAGGAAGGAATGCGAGAAGGTTCAGTGACCCATGTGTTAGAGGTTTGCCAGATGTGGCAAGACCGGTTAATGGTGATGTGGAATCTGGATCTGAAGCTAGTTCTGATGTGTCTGGAAGTCAGGTTGGCAATCAACTTCTGAAATGTCTCCTTGATCAGATAGCCTCGCTCAAAATGGCAAATGAAAGACTGAATAAAGAATTAATGGATACCAAAAGTAAGTTGTAACAGTTATTGTTATTTTACCATTGTTTGTTTGTGAATTTGATTACGAGATTATGAGCAAAAATATTTGGTAAGCTTTGATTGGATTTTAAGATGTTTTGTGCATGGAAAAATTTGAAAATGCAAGACAATTGTTTGTGAGGGATTCACAAGCAAACAGTTGCCTGGCAACATTGGCAAATTTTTAATCAGGTTTTTGGCCATTTTATCAAAGGATCAATATTGAAATATACTCATCACCCACTTGTGGTATAATTATGTTTCAAAACATTTTAATACAGTGTATTGTAATTTAAAAAAAATTAAGTTAATAAATGTGTCATCATTTGTAAGTCCGAGACACCCACAACTTTAATTGGCAGTGCCATAGCAGCTGGCACGTAAGATTTTCTTGCCTATCATCGACATTTCATCGCAAGGCAATGGGTTTCAAATTGGTAAATTTGGATATAGCTGCTACTTTTTATTAAATTCATTCGGCCATTTGGACATAACCCATTATAAATCTGACAGCAATAAGTGTGCCCTGTATTACGTGGAACTAATAATACTGGCAAATTGTGGTAGTGTAATGCACCTCTGCCTACCCCTTCGGGATATAGGTGTGAAATGTGTGTGTAATCTCTAAGTAGGTATGGTATACTTACCAACTGTTACACTTTTAAGAGTGAATGATTAGATTGTGGTAATTCTGACACTAATTAGTTATTAGAAAAAAGCTAACCGCATCATTTATTAATAGTATAAACTAGCTGATTAGAAGAAAGAAAGAAAGAAAATATGTTTAATTCGCAATTACCGTATGTCCACGGAAACACATCACATGGTTAAGGAGTAGCCTATAGCACTCGGATAATGTAGCTACAAGTTAGTAAACGAATTTTCACAATCGGATTAGTAGTTTCGGAACCTATTCAATTCAAACAAACAATCTTTCCTTTTATGTAATATTAGTACAGATATAGATATAGTATGACAGTCCGCAACAATATCTAAGGTCACCCTTTCATATATTCACACCTACAAGAATCACCCACACATTGCAATGTAAGTCAAGGGAGTTCGGCCAAACAACTAAACTAAAGTTACTAAATAGATTTGTGGTTTTGATATTGATGTTCACTGTTTATTGGTATTGGATTCAAATACAATTGAACTACTTAGATTATATAAAGATAGAGATAGAAGATAGAAAGGCTTAGGTTGGTTTGTTTAAGGATTAAGGGGCTTTGTCAACATCTCCAGAGCCTAAGTATTTTGCTGTGCCTAAAATTCATCCTGTATATCAGAATCAGAATCGAACACTTCAATTAATTAATCGAATGAAAAAATAATCAATTTTCATTGTTGACGTATGTGTTTCAATGGCAACCATTTAATCATCTGGTTTTTCCCTTTTTTCATTTTTGGTGATTATTCCTACGTGGTCAGCTCTATTTTCATGATCTCAGATATATGCACTCCGGGTATGATGTCGACCAGCATGCCAAATTTGGTCACAATCGGTCGAGCCGTTTCGGAGGAGTAGACGCACAAACGATTTGTCGCCTAAGATGCAGCTCCGCTTCGCTCCGCTCAATTATTTTTTTGGCTTATGCACTTAGGGTTAGGTACAGGCACTGAACAATAGTAGTACAGGTAGAGACTAAAATATTCATAATTACAGAAACTTTTACACTATTATCTATTTTCTATAATTGTACGGGAATTAACGCCAAATATGCCGTAGATATGCACCTTTTGTGCCTGACGTTTCGTCTAGATTGCACCAGCCATGGTTACATGCTAACTGTAACTTAGTTGGTCCAGTAACGAGTATTGCTGCCAACTGGTAACTTATAATGTTTGCCATAGCCTTTGATAGGCAGGTGTACCAGATGCAGGTTTGGTTTGCCAGGGCCTCATCCTTTGATATGCAGATGCACCCTTTGCAGGTTGTTCAATCTGGGAACATTAGAAAAATAATAATGCGATATTCAGACAAATTAGGGCGTTTAATGCTTTTCGTGTCAAATATAAATTGCGTAATGTGGCATACGTGAGGTTGGCTTGGACCCCTAAAATCTTGGGACATCCATAATGAACATTTTCTTTATCTCATCTCTTGTCATTGAAAGATCACAAGAGACAGCAAAAAGGCTGAAAATTAAAGCAAAATATTAAATAGGTATAATGTAGATTTAACTAAAAACAACTCGTAATAATATAAAGACAGATGATTTACGTCACATCAATACTGCATTACCTTCAGAAAAGCATAACAAATAAATTACACATTACAGTGTATAAATTAACTAAAAAAACATTCGCGCAACTATCAAGAACAGTTAGCCCAATGTATCGTGTTATATAATTAGAGATTACTATCCATGGAGTAACATTACTGGATTTTTTTTTACTTAAATTCTGTAATTGCAACTGTTTTTATCATATTTACAGTTGAAGTGGAGAATTTGAGACATCACAACGCCATATTAAAGGGGTCCGCATCGAGTATAGGAGCCACGACTAATCACTCGATTAATGAAAATGGTAAGTCTATTTTGATGCATAATCAACATCATCATTATTTTAGTGAATTGACGGCCCGCTGCTCGGTATAGACCTACCTTAACGAACGCCACAACATTCGGTATTAAGCATCCATTCCATTCATGATGCCTAAATAAAATAAAATAAAATAACGTTTATTATCTTTAAAATTTAAAAAAAAATATTTTGATTCGTCAAAAGTTGGTGTGACTCTACCGAGGGTTCCAAAATGCAACGAGACTGAGAAGAGTCCTCAAGAAACTCAGTTCGGCTTTTTTCAAAATATTTCATCTTAAAATTTAATTTAATTTAATTTTCTTAAAATTTGCTCCTTTCTAAATAACTCTATATTAGATTTAATCTAATATAGAGTTATTTAGAAAGGAGCAATTCGTGTTACAACCAGGCAGCCTTGTCATCTAAGAAATCTTTAATACTATAATAAGCTTTATTGGAAGTGGAATTCCATAGTCTCTGCCTACCCCAATGGGAAAGAGGCGTGACCATATGTATGTATGTATGTAAGCTTTATGGCACAATTTACTTTTTATTAGTTTTTTAAATTTATTGACAGATAAATTTGCTATTTCGGTTGGCAATGTATTGTACATTCGAATAAAGTTCCCCGCAAAAGAATTACTCACTTTATGAAGCCTAAATTTAGGAACAGCCAGTTTATCCTTATTTCTTAAGTTTAGATTATGATTTTCACTATTTTTCACAAACTTACTTTTGTTCTTGTGGGTATACAATAAAATTTCATAAATATACTGTGAATACACTGTAAGGATGTTAATATGCTTAAACTTATCTCTTAATGACTCCCGAGACCCCATTCCATAGATAGTCCGGACAGCCCTCTTCTGCAACACAAAGATGCATTCAATATCGGCAGCGTTACCCCACAGTAGTATGCCATATGTCATGATACTGTGGAAGTAGCTGAAGTAGACAAGACGCGCCGTTTTAATGTCTGTAAGTTGTCGGATCTTTTTGACAGCATAGGCTGCTGAACTAAGCCTGGCCGAAATTTTCCCGATATGAGGCCCCCATTGCAATTTGGAGTCTAACGTTATGCCCAGAAAGACAGTGTCATCGACCAATTCTATTATATCATCCCTAACCTTAACACTGGTTTTAACAAGTCTTACATTAGGTAAGGTGAATCTTACACATTTAGTTTTATTTTCATTTAATAATAAATTATTAGCACAAAACCAGTGGACTATCCTAGAGAGGGCAATGTTTACATCGTCAAGTTCGCGCTGTCCACGTTTAACTTTAAATATTAAAGAAGTGTCATCAGCAAACAAAACTACCTCGTGGTCGTCTCTTATGAGGTGAGGGAGATCATTAATATATACTAGAAAAAGAAAAGGTCCCAAAATTGAACCCTGCGGTACCCCCATTGCTACAGGAGAACCAGGTGACTGTTTACCATTGATCACTACTTTCTGGACCCTATCACTTAAGTAAGAATTGACGAAATTCAAGGCCGTCCCCCGGATTCCGTAATGATGGGTTATGCTCCGCTGTACCACTGGTTTATACCATCAGTGGTAGGACGGGTAAAATTGGTATGCTCCGTGGTTCCCCTCCAGTGGTACAGTGGAGAAAATATGTATGACCCGTCATTCCCCTCCTGAGTTCTTCTCTTAAGGTGTATATACATAAGGATCCGGGTGGATTACGGGCACTTTTTCTTGCCGGTGGTCCACCTAAAAGTAATATTGAAAAATGAATACGAAAGAACAAATAAAACTCGAAAAAACAAATTAATGCCGAAAAAAATTTATAACTTTCAATTATAATTATGGTCAGTCTCTTTAATCTTGAAGGCTCTTATGTTGTTATGTATTCCTGGTACATTTGAGGTTTGTGTCTTTTATAATGGATAATCATTTTCATCTGTACTTCGTGCACCCTGTTCACACATTTCTTTATTTTTCATCGGGACAAAAAAAATGTATCATGCACTTAGTGCCCTACGCACTATGGATATCTTACCAGAGCCGCTTGGGTCCCTCTCTCTATTATAAGATAATACAAACAACAAAAGTACAGAACTACAAAAGAGCACTCGCCAACAGTTATCTCGCTCAGTTTAGTTTATTCAAAATGTGTTCTTACAAGTTTTGTTCAGAAACCGTTCACCTTTGATCGTGCTTAAAAAAAAGTCATAGATTCTTCTGTTTTATGCTTTGTTGAGGTAGACAGAGCTGTTTATTGTACCCATATTTCGATAGACACATTGATGGTGAGGTTATCTTTTATTATAAATGACACGAACCTCGAATAAAATACTAGGACTACAGAACTACATAAGCACTCTCGAAATCGCATTCGAATCTCGATCCCTTTAGTTTATTTAAATGTGTCAACAGGTGCACCGAGTACAGATAAAAATTATTGTCCATTATAAAAGACACAAACCTCAAATGTACCAGGAATACATAACAACATGAGAGCCTTCACGATTAGAGAGACTGACCATAATATAAAGTCATAAAATAATAATATTTTAAAGGGTTATAAAACCAAAACATTGAAGTAGTACCACGGGAAATTTTCCACGACCAGTCCATTGATGGGTAGAGAGGTAATTCCCGTTTACCGTTATATATACCGTTATATAATAATATGATGAAAACTTGACGAATAGTTTTATTTTTTATTTTTACATATAGTTCTGACATTGCCCGTTAAAAACTAAAATACAAATAAAAGAGTTTTTATCATGCATATAATGCGGATCAACAGTATTTCCAGAGCGATAATACAAGTTATACCTGCGAGTTTCGAGTACGAATAAAAGTGTTCAGTGACTTTAAGTGAAGTGTAAATTAGTGCGTTATAAATAAAGTGTTTCGTGGTAAATTATCGGCATTTTAATTCCGTAGAACCCCGGCTCGTAACAATAATATACAACTTACCCGATTGAATGTTTAAACTCATTATTCTGAAAAAGTACCAGGCGATCATAACAGAATAGGAGGTTCTGGTTGTAACATGCTTGTATGTTTGTAACCGACTCTTTTGGTTTCGATTTTGCCCCTTCGTCCAAGATTTCATAACTGGTTATGAATATAGATTTATTTCACTGTTTCATAACCAGTTATCAAACAATACTTTTTTCCATTTTCACGACCAGAACCTCCTATTCTGTTATGATCGCCTGGTACTTTTTCGGAATAATGAGTTCAAACATTCAATCGGGTAAGTAATTTATTCTTGTTACGGTAGAACTGTTTAGTAGAACTAGTGGGAACGAATCGAAAGTGGGATTCACTAGTGTGCATGCATCATAATATCTGTAGTGGTATAGTGGAATACATTTTTAACATTTGTGAACATATGCTCCACTGTACCACTGAGGGGAACCACGGAGCATACCTATTTTACCCGTCCTACCACTGGTGGTATAAACTAGTGGTACAGCGGAGCATAACCCGTAATGATCAAGTTTCTTAATTAAAGTCTGGTGCTGAACGCAATCGAAGGCCTTAGATAAGTCACAGAATACACCATAAGCATCATATGACTCATCCCAGGCCCTGTATATACACTCTAATAATTTAATTCCGGCATCAGTGGTGGACCGACCACGAGTGAAACCGAATTGTTTTGTATGTAATAGTTTATTAACGTTAAAGTGATTTTGCATTTGATTAAGCATATTTTTTTCAAAAATTTTACTAAATGTAGGTAGTACAGAAATGGGACGGAAATTGAACGGATCTGAAGTACTACCCGATTTAACCAGGGGAATTAATTTACTAGATTTCATTAAATCAGGGAACACACCACTATCAACACAATTATTAAATATTATTACTAGTTCAGGAGCAACCATTTCAATAAAAGAATTTACTAAATACACAGAGATGCCCCAGAGGTCAGCTGTTTTCTTGATATTTAAAGATTTAAAAGTTTTTAAGATAGTGTTTATGTTAACTTTACTGAATTTAAATATAACGTTACAACAAGGAACGTTTGCTTTTAACAAAGATTCTGCAATGGGGGTTGAAGAGCCTAGGGTTTTTGTCAAATCTACAGGAATTCGGAAGCAAAAATTTCAAATTCGTTAGCGACCTCGAAGTCTGATGTAGTTATTTTACCATTTATATTAAGTTTAAAATGATTATCATTTAATTTTTGTTGACCTCTTTCCGCGTTTATAATTTTCCAAGTAGATTTAACTTTGTCTGCACTATTGAGAATTTTATCACTTATATATTTTGATTTAGCTGCTAAACAATCTGCTTTAAACTTTTTTGAATAAGTTTTAACATAATCTAGAAATTCAACTGATCTATTAAGCTGTCTTTCTGAGTATAGTTCATAAAGTTTTTCTCTACTTTTGTGTATACCCTCAGTGGCCCATTCACTGAAAGTAGGACTATCACTAATCATGACCTCCTTAGACTTGAATATGAAGTTGAACTCGTTGTAAAAAGAATCAAAAAATAATTTATACATTACATTTGGATCTAAGCCAGTGTCTAAGAATGGAATTTTATTGCAAAGTCCAACCCTCATACGTTCCAAGAGGTCACCAGTTATTGGTCTACATAATATTTTACGTTTTATAACTTTTTCTTTAGTGATTTTAAAAGATGCTATTTGCCCACAATGGTCTGAATCTAGCTTTTTTATAATACTTTTACTTTCTGGCAACATATCGCTGTATATATTATCCAGGCAAGTGGCTATTGTATCACAATATCTAGTAGGCTCCAAAAATAAGTTTGTAAGATTGTGTGATTTAAATAAATTTAAAATATTATAACTCATAGGCGTATTAACAAGTAAATCGACATTAAAATCACCACATACTATTAGGTACTTATTAGTTTTTCCAAGTTTACAGAGGAATTTGTCAACAAGTTCCTCAAATTCGCAAAAGGGTGAGGTTCCAGGTTTATACACGTATACTACTATGAATTGCTCCATTTCCACGCACGACACTTCGACTTTACACTCTAGAGAAAGAGACACAATATCTTTCCGTTCTTTAAATTTAAGTTTTTTATTTAATAAAATCAAAGATCCCCCCCGTACTGTGGTCACCCTGCAGAATGCACTACCAACCCGGTGATTACTGAAATTGAACATGAGCTCATTCGACTTACGCATATGTTCTGTAATACAAAAAATATCAATATTATCTGAATTCATTAATAGTTCCAACTCTAACTCTTTGCCATGTGTTAAACAACCAATATTTTGATGCCCTATGTTAATATAATTTTAATATATAGTTGATATAATTTAATTTTTAATTTTTTGATTTGGTTTGATTTGGAGGGCATTTTTTAACATAATTAATATTTGTAACTAAATTTAATTCAAATAATTGACTATGTCTGCTGAAGGGTAATATTGCCTCTGTTGTCGTAGAACTTAATTTAAATTACTTGGAACAGATTCCAAAGTCTTAACACTAAATCTACATTGCTCAATAAAAGCAGTTTTGTCAGCCAAGTTCTTGGCTGAAGTGTAAAAATAATTGAATAGCAAACTTGCTATTTGTCTCTTATAATGCTTTGGTAGAAAATACCTACCTTTGTTTACATAAACAATATCACTCCTAATATCACTCCTGCTTCGGAAGGATAACCACAGGCGCCCTCTGATACGCATCCATTTCGTAACTTTTTTGGTCCACGTACCTAATATTTAGACTAAATTGCCAGTAATCGGCCACGTTTAAGTTTATAAGAGCCTTGTGCGTTGCTCAGACGGTTCATCATTTACAGGCGAGTTTGGCTTCGTTGAAGATCTTGTTACGCCCCTACAGGTACCTTATATTATAGTGCGACTATGATGCTACCCTATAGAGACGTTAAGTTATTATCTCCTACTATTGTTTATTCACCAAAATGCTTTACTTATAAAACTGCAGATCCCTGATATCATCAATTTATACGATAATTAGCGTTTGTTCCGCCCTGTCACCGGCCGTGGTTGAGAGATATGCTCCTCATCTTATGACAGCCGCAAATAATCCCGAGTGCCCCTATCCTTATGGCACCCAGTTACACGACCACAACATACATTTTGAAATACCAAACGATGTAATTGGTATTCTGATATTTTGTGTACCTAAATTAGTAGTCGAAAAGAAAATTCCACTAGTCCATATTCTGTAGTCATCATCATCTCACTCCATTTGAAGCCCACTGCTGGTCTCTGGTATTCAGCCTACATATACCACGCTGGGTTGATATAAGGTTTTGTGTCGTGTTTTTCCTTCTCTAAATATTAAACTTTGATAAACACACTTATATTTCCGAAACAAACATTTGCGGATCACACATATTTGATCCGACCCGGGAATCTAACCTCAGGGACGGTAGTCAGATACACATACCACTGAGCTACCGAGGCAGTTCCTATTATGTAGTACCTTTTTTTTGAGCGGAGCGAAGCGTTGCGTATCTTAGACGACAAGTGTAAATCGTTTGTGTGCCAACTCCTCCGAAACGGCTCGACTGATTTAGACCAAATTTGGCATGCTGGTCGACATCATACCCGGGAGTGCATATCTCGGAAATCATGAAAATAGAGCATAAAAAGAAAATTCAGAAAATTTGCTCCGCTCAACATTTGCAATTAGTAGCATGCATTGCATACCTAGTTTTAAATTCCGCGAGACCGCGGTCTCTTCTATCTCCATTTTGGTACCTAACCAAAATCTCGAATGTTCGCTACCGGACTTCGTTCGCCACAAAAACGAGAAGTTTAAATGAACAAATTCAACACAGTATAACTTATCTATTAGCTGTTAATTTATTTCACAACGGGACATGAATCTGAGCTCCATTACCATCTGCAATGATTATTAATGGTTTCTTAGTATTCTTGTGCGCGTTTCTGTTCTCATGATAGTAACTTCGTCTACCATAACATTGATTTTGTGATTTATAATGAAATATTTTTAAATTAGATTTGTGATTTACACTTTTTTAGATTGAAAATAATCTTGTATTATTATTATTACTGTATGCTGTATGGCATGTCGTCAGTTTTATATTGGGTAAATGCAAGTCACGACAATGAAAATTGACGTTATTGCAACCGAGGCAAAAATAATGGATCTCTTGCAGCCGAAGTTTTTTCACGCTTCGGGAATAGCGAAACATCCCGAACAAAACAATGCAACTTTTGACATTAATTTACATAATGTCTTGCGCGATGCTTCTTGCCGCACCACGCCATAGGTTTTGGCCTATAACTTTGACCCCTTAGGGCTAGGTCGAATATTCGATTTTTTGGCATTCCTCCAGATCGAGGGCTATCCATAGAGGGGTCAACCATCATTGGAGCATAAGCAGTTCTCGAGAGCTAAGGGGGACATTCCCCATTTCTATATATAGATAAGCTTGAAAAGTTATTTCCTAATAGAAAGAAACTTAATAAAATGCTGCTTTAAATACTGTACGTACCTCAAATTCTTGTAAATTCTTTAAATCTCAATTGAATCTCGATGGCTCTCAAAGGAGTTGAAAACATGTTAGTGTTCTGCATTAAAATATAAAAAAACGGCTAAGTGCGAGTCGAACTCGCGCACAAAGAGTTCCGTGCCAAAATAGCAAAAAATTACGTTTTTTGTATGGGAGCCCCCTTAAATATGTATTATATTTTGTATTTGTTGTACTTGTTATAGAGGTTACAGATACACATTATCTGTGAAAATTTCAACTTTCTGACTATCACGGTTCATGAGATACAGCCCAAGACAGACGGACGGACGGACAACGAAGTCTCAGTAATAAGGTTCCCGTTTTACCCTTTGGGTACGGAACCCTAAAAAGGGACATAGGGGTCCTATCTCCAGGGCAAGTCAAAATCTCCATGTTATCCTCACTTCCACGCGGTGCACTTGCTAACCGACATGATTTTGTGAGCTATACAATCTCATGCTCTTTAGCAATAAGGCTGCCTGTTGTACATTACATATTTTAAGACGTGTTAAACACCATATGTTCTTTTCTGTGTACAAAGTATTAATATTTATCTTATCCATTAATATTCAACTAATTGAAATGGATAACGCATTTATAAGAGAAGGCAAGTACATAAATGAATCGCTACATGCTACAATCCAACAAACAGTCGCGTCGAAAGCGAACTGCTTAACGCCGGTACATTGTTATCTATCATGCGTGTAGCATGCACAATCAGTCGTGAATATGTATTAGTTACAACGTAGTCATACGGAACCATTGACCGTATAAACACTATTCTATTTGTTTTCAGTAGAACAATTCCAGATAATATCCAGAAAAAAATGTCATAGTGCTTTAAATTTATAGGGGCGCGTGGTCTAGTGGTAACCGACAATGTTAACACATTGCAAAGGTTAAGTAACATCTAGTCAGACCGATCTTAGGATGGGTGACCATTTCTTAAGACATTGAGAACCCTCCGTGCCTCTCCTTCTTCTTTTTTAAAAACGTGTCTCCATCGATGTTGATGGATGATTTTGCCAATGTCAAGGTAATGCTTGATTAGTTGATAGTCCCGCACTGCAAAAAACGAGCTCTCTCCAAGCCTCGGAGAGCACGTTCAGCCGTCGGTTTCGGTTGTCATACAGTCATCTATGGCACATCTATGGCAGTCGTTAGGGGTAGTTGGCACTAGTTGGGGCCCTAAATCCGAAAGTTCAGCCGAATCCCAGTTCCAGACTGGGATACCGCTGCCGGTTTGGGGAGCCGACCCAAACCGCGTTGGGAAAAGGCTCGGTGGGTGATGATGCTTTAAATTTAGAGAAAATGAAAGTTTATTCGCGGCTTTGTTAGGTTTATATACTTTTAACTACTAGTACTTACATACTATTCCCTATTCTGTGCTACTAACACTACCTACTTTGTTGATACTTCTTGGTAGTGAATTGTTTCGTAATTTCCTTTGATCAGACAGAATTATTTGATCTAAGGTAATTTCTATCGATTTCGCAACGCACGCAAGGTAGCTTTCAAAACGACAACAACGTACAAACGGCTATCTACAAAATGACTAGATTTCAAGAGAGCGTTTTAAAGCAAATGTTAGATAATAATGCGTGCTTTTATGGCACTTAGGTACTTAGATAAAATTATTAAAATAATTCAACGATTTAAAAATTAGATTTTCAAAATATGGTAGATCTGGGGTTACGGTAGTGCCCCCTCCAAGTCGAGCAAAAAAAAAATGGCACGGTCGTAACATCCTTTTCTCGAAACAGTTCAAGCCATTTTCGACCCGCCTATAACTTCGTTGTGGATAAAACTAAAAAAAAAAAAAATGAAAATAAAAACTAAAAAATGAAAAATCCTACTAATATTATAAATGCGATAATTTGTTTGTAAGTATGGATGTTTGTTACTCTTTCACGTAAAAACTATTGAACGGATGTTGATGAAACTTTACTATAATATAGCTTATACATCAGAATAACACATAGGCTACAATTTATAAAGATACGGCGACGGGAACAATAATCACGCGGACGAGTCGCAGGCGACCACTAGTAAATAATAGTTTAAAAAAACTAAAAAAAACACGCTTTTATAGAGAATCCAACTAAAACGTAGAAAATAAATTTTAATAAGTTTGAATTAAGAATAGTGTAAGTAAATAAGAAATGAATGTATATTATTGTAAAAAAAAGCGTGAGGTGCATTTTAAGATATTATCAAAATGATATTCTTCTATCTGTCTGTTGTATCTGTCAATAAAATATTTATAACTATTGACACTATGCACCTCACGTTTTTTTTACAATAATATACATTTATTTCTTATTTACACTATTCTTAATTCAAACTTATTAAAATTTATTTTCTACTTTTTAGTTGGATTCTCTATTATAATATTTTTTTTAAATTTTTTAATTTTTATTTTACTTACTTGTTATATATAAATATAGTATATAGTATAATTACTTATTTTATTTTAATATTTAATTAATACTAACCTAGATATACGATTTTACTAACATATGTTGCTTTGAATAAATTATTCATTCATTCATTCATTTTAATTTTTTTTTTAATTTTCAATCGAATTATTGCATTGTCATCTATCTTTGACAGGTGTGCAAAGTTTGAATTAAATCTGATCGTTCAAAGTAGGGCAAAATCGAACCCAAAAGAGTCGGTTACAAAAACAAGCAAGCATACAAGTGAAGCTAATAAAAACGTAGTAAAAAGCCTGAGTTTTCAGGTACCAAGCAGGCATCGTATATGCATTTATTATGTCATTTAAATATGGCCAAATTAGTATATTTATGTTAAATATGAAATATTTCTAATAGGTATTGATAAGGTCACTATAATACGTGTTGTTACGTTAGCTAATTGCGTAATAACTTAAGACAGAAGGCCTTTTAAGTAGGGACTGAATAGATTAACCGACTTGGTATTACATGAATCTCACAACTTTTTACGGTAGAAGCACTTGCTTGCTTGACTTGGATTTTTTACAAGTTGTTTTTGATGGGATGTCTTTTCTACACTGTAAATGTCGTTTTAGATTCGGCAGATAATCTTTTCTTAATTACAGCGGACTTTCTAATTACCAATTCCAAAAATTGTTTTTTGTTTTTCATGAAACTACACTATTATAAAAATATCTAGATAATTTAAATTACCGTTTTGTTGGTAAGCTAAATATGGCGATGAAGTGGTCACTTAAACCTTTATTTACAATAAGAGACCTGCCGTATTCCATTAGATAAATTAAGGAATTTTGAATTCAATTTTTTTTATAACTTGCAAAAAAATCCAAAGGTAGCTTTGTACTTTTTTGCCGTAGAAAAACAATAAATTATATATGTTTTTATGTGTTTTGTTTTTCAGAATTATACTTTTTATCAAAACCTCCAACCAGTCAACTTTCACTGTTCCTTTTTCCCAACCCAGTTGGGGTCGCCTTTCCATTCTCACTTTGATGCAGCTGAACATCTATGTTTACTATAAGCGACTTCAACTCGATATTTTCCATCTGACATCTACATACAACCCATTGGAGATATCGAACTTCTACAGATAGACCAGTCGGTTTTTTGTGGGTTCCACAAATACTCGTAATAACGACTCCCATAGCTGTGCGTATAGCAACTGGGACCGAACATCTCATGCGCTTTCCGAGGCACGAGGTACGATAACCTTTGGTGTAAATTTTATCTACACGACTCGCACATCGGCTGCGTTAGTAGTGCTAAAGATAGCTTTTATCTACTTCTAGTTGTAAATTATCTGAATTTAGAAACAATTTACATAATTATGTACTAAAAATATTTACACTACAAAATGTCGTTTAAAAGTCCTCCGTGTCATTGCCGACTGGGAAGGTTCCCAGAATGTTGACTGTGTCACGTTGGATGGCGATACTTATTCTTTGGGCCAGAAAATAACCAGCCTTCTGGTCTTGAGAAGCATCGATTAAGCTTTTGCAGCTATGTCACTATAAAGGCGGCGCGCGTTCGGACCCCATAACCCCAGTGTCTCAACCCCAAACGGCTCAAATATGTAATCACCTGCTAGGTTAGCATATTTACGCCGTTCGCGACCTTCAGCCGATGCAGCAGCAGCGCCGGCACATCCGGATGTGCTTGGGAGGTGTGAAGGTGCTAAGGTCTCAACCCACGTAGCGTATTAGTAGTTTACAGAAGTATTGAATATTGCTTTAAAGGGTTTAAAGCTAGTAGGTAGGCATCATAATCATCGTAATATAGTATAAAACAAAGTCGTTTCCGTTCCCTATGATCTTAGATCATTAAAACTACGCAACGGATTTTAATACGGTTATCACCAATGGATAGAGTGGTTCTCGAGGAAGGTTTTTGTGTAGATTAGGAGACCAGACAAACATTGTGCTGTGCCCGACAGGGTCCATAGTTGTAACTTTACCTATTTTAACATCTGTACCACATTATGGAAGCAATAAATGTATTGAGTATTAAGAATTGAGATAATTTCTCAAGCTGACGAATCCGCGGGCGTTCCCTTGGATATAATCCACCAATATGATGACACAGACTGCTGATCATCATCATTCACCGAGTTATGTATTTAGACCGGTCGGATTTTTGATTTAGGGCTCCAACTACCCCTAAGGACTGCCATAGATGTTTGTATGACAACCGGGACCGACAGCTTAACAGACTGACACAGACTGCTGATATTATATTTAAATACGTGTGTAATAAAATTTGTTCCTACCCAGGAGTCGAACCTCAGATTACACACTCTTCACCACCAAGGCAGTTGAAAGTACGTGATTACGTACATTGTCTACATTTTGTATGTATCTCGTATCAAAATTTCACACAAGTCGCTGTTGTTCTCATACTTTTATTGTCTTATAATTAATTAGGTATTTTATTATCTAATTATAACACATAATATTTCGTGATTCACTTTTTAGAAATTAATACTCTTTTGTGTTTTAGCCTCACACAAATCAGTCTTCTCGTACGTGGAAACAAAGGTTTTTAATTATATACCTGCCTAATAAAACTTTACTTCTAAAGTTATATTATATTTGTTTGTAGGTACCTACTTATAAATCTTAGAAACTGCTGGTTCAAATCTATTGATTCCTTCACTTTTCCATAACACATTTATTACTGCGGACTGTGGAGAATCTATTTAGTGTTGTTACTGTGGTATGTTACATGTGTCCTGGCTCTTGGAATTTTGGTTTTAATTACAGAATGGATTTTCTAGTGCACGGTGACGGCAATGGACGTGGAACCAACAAAATTACTGTCAAAGTGTGGGTGTGTAATCTACCTCTTACCTACCCCTTCGGGATATAGGCTTGATGCTATATGTACGATCAATAGGTGTGATAATAACCAAATCTATATATAGAAATGGGGAATGTCCCCGTTAGCTCTGAGAACTGCTTATGCTCCAATGATGGTTGACCCCTCTATGGATAGCCCTCGATCTGGAGGCAAGCCAGAAAATCGAAAATTTGACCTAGCCCTAAGGGGTCAAAAGTTATAGGCCAAAACCTATGGCGTGGTGCGGCGCGAAACACCGCGCAAGACACCGTACTAGTGTCACAGAAACGAATAACAATTTATTAGTCATTTGAAAAGCTTCCGTAAAAATCCTTAACCAAGCTGCAAAACAGGATTGTATACGAGTACGAATCGCGAACAAATTCTCGACCGTCCGCTAATAATCACATAACTGCAAAAGATATACGTAAACATTTTTTAATAACAATATAACTGCTCTAATAGGTATTATTAGAGCGTTTTGTATAATATTAAAATAAATTTTGGTGAAGTATTCGGAACAATACGTTAACGATGCAACATTTATGTAAGTACTTATTAAACGGGTTATTAATTATTTTGTATGCCTGTTTTTGTCGTATTTGTCAAAGCGTTGTCCAATTAGACGACGGAGATTAAGATTCTCATGTGATTTCCAGTTTTTGAATGAATATTGTTAACATAGTGTAGTAGTCTGGATCGGTCATAGGTGAAACGGTTTGGAATCAACCCGTAATAATGGAGATATAGGTAGTCCTCGTATGCCCAAATGTGTTTGGCAAAGAACAACTATTTACATACACTGGGGTATCTAATCTATTTATATAATAGGGTGTAATAATTTGGCAGACACTATAATTTAGTAGGTAGGTACTGTTTTTAGTGTTCCCCATTTACTTCCCAGACTTCCATCCTACTCACTGTCTGAGCAATGTGGTGGCATTTTCGTTTTATTTTAATACACAAGCCACGCAATTTGAATTAACATCGCATCGCATTCCAAATTATAAATGTCTTGAATGTTTGGTGGTGAATTTTAATATGTAAAATAAAACATCAGAAATAGTGTCTGCACATTTAAAATTAACAAAAAAATTGTGTGGTCTTAGATTAATACAACAATTAAGTAATTGTCTTTACAAACTTAAGACGAACGGGTCTTTTACGCGATTATTGAGATATATACATACCTCTTTATTATCCGACGTTTAGATCCTGTTACAAGAGGCGTGGTCACGAGTGTACTGAAGGAAAAAAGAAAAAAAAATTAAAATTTAGTCGTGCAATAATTAACATCCCAATTAGGTAAAAATAAATTAATAAACGCGACAAATCTAACACTCTCTCGCTATTGATATTTTAGCAGCAATAATTTCTAACATAATTACAATGTAATTCGTGCAATTACAGTGTACATGACGGGCCAGTATACGCCGGGTCTTCTGACCGATCTAGTACGTGAGATTCGGGATGCTGCGCGCATGCGCGAGGAGGCACTGTTCTCGCGCGTACGCTCCATGGTCGTGGAAAGAAATGATGTAAGTATCCTTAGTGTTTTCTAAAATTATCGTCCATTGCCGGATAACCCCAGGGCGACGACTTTGGCTACCTCAGCCTCTCCCAAGGGTTCGAACCCTATCTCACGTCTTCAAGAGTAGTAGATTTTTGGTGTAACAAATAATAAATATGTTGTACCTACTAACTAAATGTTCCTTTCACCTTATGAAAATCTACATCAGCGCTCAATAAAGGTTAACTTTGATTGGCTGAGTTGTTACCTTAGTCACATGTTCTAAGCATCGATATTATGATCGAAGTACCCTACATTTTCGAAAGACATCACGTATTTGACTGCTTCGGTGGCGTGATCGGTAGTGCATCCGCTGTCGACGCCGGAGTCTCGGGTTCGATTCCCGGGTGGGACAAACTTTGTGTGCTGACACATACGTTTGTACCGAAGTCTGGATGTTTCCTATCTACACTACTATTATAAAGTGGAAAGATTTGTATTTTTGTGTGTATGTTTGTAATGAATAAACTCAAAAACTACTGTGCCGATTTCAAAAATTCTTTCACCATTGGAAAGCTACATTCACCCTGAGTAACATGGCACTTTTTATCCCGGTAATGTGTTCCCACGGACCGGGAACGAGTAAACTAAGTCACGCGGTCGGAGCTGCGGCGATCAGCCAGTGTATAATATTGTATTTACAAAAAAAATGTATATTAGTATTTATATCACTTTATCTAGTACTCATATCACAAGCTCTGCTTAGTTTGAGACTAGATGGCGTTGTGTGAATTGTCCTAACATATTATTATATATTAAATATTATTGGAATTCTTCGAAACGGTAATTAGGGAGACTTATAAATCAATAGTTTGAAAAATCACTCACTATGTTTGCAATTTATATAGGGAAACTAGTGGTCCCGGCGAACTTCGTACCGCCTGAAATTTTGCTTATGAACCTTCCCTGAACCTCCACGAATATTTTAAGACCCAAATTAGCCAAATCGGTCCAGCCGTTCACGCGTGATGTCGTGACCAAGGGAAATAGGGATTCATTTTTATATATAGAGATTAAGTGCGAAAAGTCGTCTTTTAAAAATGTGTAGTTTGTAATACACGTGAATGTCGTTGTGTATGAGATAACGTTTATTTTTATACGCGATCAAATCTCAATCTGTGGCCTTGATCACATATAGGTAGGTATTTACTAGTTTTGCAGTCATTGTCAACTTATTGACTGAGGGAGCGAAGAGACCGAAGTCTCCGTTTCAACTTGCAGACTGGGGAGAATTTCTTTCGTCTGTACCTCTCTACATCTCTACATTTACGGGTTCTGTCAGATCATGTTTGCGGCCGTATTTATCAACCGATTTTCATAAAACTTTACACACACACTCCTTGCTTACAATGAATAACATGTGAATGATATTTTTTGGATTGGATGAAAAATGAAAGAGTAATTAAGAAAATTGAAACATAAATTTTCTAAACCAAGCTCCTGAAGTCTACGGTTCACAGAATCACTAGTCAATAGTCATAAATTAGTCTGCCATTTCATTTAAAGTCCTGCATACACGAGGGGCTTTCCGTCGATAAATACATCTGCCATAAATTGTATCGAGTAACTCACACAACGGACTAAAAGTTGGTACTACGTAATTTTTAGGGTTCCTTACCCTAAGGATAAAACGGGAACCTTATTACTGAGACTTCGCTATCCGTCCGTCTGTCCTTCTGTCTTGGGCTGTATCTCCTAAACCGTTATAGTTAGAAAGTTGAAATGTTCACAGATGATCAAGTGTCTTGGGTCAAGTGTCCCAAGTGGTCCCATTTCAATTTGGTCCCATTCCGACAATTATTTGGTCCCATTTCGGTAATTTGAAGTCTGTTGGTGGAAGTCGGAGGTCGGAAAAGGGAAACAGTACGACTATGATACGTAATATTTACTAGACCAGGCAACGGTAAAAAGACTTTACTGCCAAATTACGTACCGTTACGCGTAACAACACGGTTTAGGTACACTTAGGTGCATAAAGTTCCAAATAAATAAATATACAGTATTAAGTATAATACCTATACTATGTAAGTATTCTATGAGACGTGACTTCACGTGACCGCTTGTTTTCTTACTATCGACGGTAGTAACTATTGTCCAAAAAAGACATATTACTCGTATACGCCCACATTTCACCGTCATTTGGGTCACTTTCCTGTCATGTATTTTTTCACCAGGCAGCGTGCGGATCTCGCCCGAAATGCATGTCGATGTCCACGTCAAATTAAAAGTTGTTGGGGAAATAGCAGTAATAAAAGGTGGCACCATTTCTTACTATAAGATGTAGCAGTATAATATTCTTTAATCTTCGCTATTGCACATGTTATACGAGTAAAGACGTATTATGGTATTATCCTATTAAAGTGAGCAGCAATTACGTCTATTATGCATTGGAATCAATAAGGCTCTTCGTTGGAAGGTCAAGTAAACGTAGCCCGATAGAGTTTCAAGTTTAGTTTTCAAGCGGTATTGAAAGTTCTTTTTTTTCTAAACCCGCTCGCTATTGAGTGACTATGATGATGATAGGTACTTTTTTTCCTATCTACTGATTTTGATGAAACAAATTTAATGTGTTGCCCTGAGTTGAGGTTTATCTGTCTGTGAAAACAGCAAGAAAATTCCTTCAGTAGGTACATACTTCTAAATACTGGAAGGGTAATTATGAACTAATCAACTGTACAGATGTGATATCAATACATAGTTTAACCAAAGTCCTCAAAAACGACTGCACCGATTTACATGCTGCTTTCACTACTGGTTCTCGAGGAAGGTTTTAGTATACAATTTGTTTCTGGCTAAGGGGGGGGGGGTTCTTTATTTAACTTAATAACTCTGCAGACTAATGCCAACTATTATGAGATGGTAATTCAAAATTGTGTAAAGTACGGATATTACAGCGCGTTAGGTTTAAAAATGAGATTCTGTGGAATTGTTTTCTCGATCCCAACTCTCACGGAAACACATAAAGAGTGTCAAATCAGTGTGTACGCGTTTAAGTAAAAACATCCTTGCTGAGGTTACGTGAAATTGCATATAAACAGTGCGTTTTAAGTGGTAAAGTTGATACTTGTAAGATTATCTCATTCTAAATCCTACTGCATTGTTGTTACCTGTCAGTAAAGTATTTTCTTCTGACCGTGAGAAGAGGAGATTATAATTTCACGGAAAATATAGATGGTATGGACCACCATGCGGTGATCTTTTCTAAAGAATTTTCTGATCAGTTTTAAAACTGTTAGTAGAATCTTACAGTACGACTCTGCTCTAAAATGCAGTGCAAGTGTATTTATTTAGATTATTATTATTATTTTTAGTCCGAGACGCCCAGGACTGTTATTGGCTGTGCCATAGCAGCTGGCACGTAAGATTTTGTTGCCTTTCATCAACATTTCATAGCAAGGGAACGGGATTAATTATTTTTCAAAATTACAATATAGCTGCTACTTTTTATTAAATTCATTCGGCCATTTTGGACAAAACCCATCATAAATGTGCCCGGTGACTGCAATAGGCTTTCCCCCATTTACGTGGGACTAAAAATACTGGCAAATTGTGGGTGAGTAATGCACCTCTGCCTACCCCTTCGGGATAAAGGCGTGATGTGTATGTGTGTGTATTTTTAAGTTCAGTTTGCAAATATTTTTATCCTTTGATCCCTTTCTAGTATTAACCTAGTTCCTCTCTCTTGATCTTCGATTAAATTTTGTCATAAGTTTTTCACCGTATGTGAAAATATAGGCCACACATAGTTATAATAACCGTTGTAATTTTTTTTAAATTTGTTGACTAAAATTTCTCTTGGCACTAGTCTCTCATACGCAGAAGGTCTCGCAAAAAAAAACAATTAAAAATAGAAAGTGGTATTGTGATCTCTGACGCATGCTAAGCATTAGTTTTAATTATACAGCCTCGTTTCCCGCTTATTTTTTTTTATTGTTTCGGTCCTAGAGTTCACAGTCAACGTTCATTGTCATGGCATATTATAAACAGAATGGCGTAGATAATGAATTAATTATTGGCGCGCTGTGCTGTGACTTGACGTGGTCACGATCTCGATCTGTGTACCCGACTGCGTCAGTGAGGGTTATGTTTTTCGTGCGTAGGTATGCATATAGGTTTGTATGTTTATTTGTTCCCCTTTACAGGTCGAAAGGCTGGATAGATTTGGTGTTTATCTCCTGAATGTCCTAGGGTACACAAAATGTGAATAAAAATACCTATGCCACGGGTTTTGTGGCGCAAAAACGTACTTAAACTGCCAAAAAATATTGTGTGTGGGGTATCAAAATAAAGATTTTTTAAAGGGAATTTCAAAAATATATACAACTTATGTTTCATTGTAATTTGGTATGAAAAATCGTAAACCAAAAGTATGTAAATAAGTCTCTAAAACTAAATAGCTGTAAATAAAAATACATAATTAAGTAATAAAAAACCCGATAGTTATGTTATCTATTAACTATAAGCAGGTGGGACTCCAGAATCAGTTCAAAGTTTCAAACTTAGATACAAACCGAGTCCCGGCTGCTTCAAGTTAATAGTTAACATATCGGTACATTAGAAGTTAAAATTTTGTAGGTCTTTACTTAGTAGTGACTAGGAACTACATAGGGCGAGGCTAGTGGTGGCTGCCTGGTGCCACTGGTGCAACGCGTGCAGTTGAGGATGACAGAACTCTCATTGGAGAATTCTCAAATCAGCCAATGAAATTCCTCTCAGTCGCAAAAATCTCATTGGTAAATTCAAGAATCGACCAATGAGACTTCTGTCTGATGAATGTGAATAGTGCATTAGGTCGTTGCAATTGGCACACTGCAAAAAAAGTACATAGGTCTATCTATCTCCTGAATCTACTTTTTGCAATATAGTATACTTAGAGGACGAAATAAAGTTTTTTATTGGGATCCTGAAAATATTGCACTAGGAATAAGCCGCGTGCAACAGCTAGTATAACGTAACGTAGTACATTTGACTTCCAAAAAAGGAGGAGGTTCTCAATTCGACTGTATGTTGTTTTTTGTTACCTCATATCTTAGGACTGGGAATATTTTTGAGCGAAGTGAGCGAAGCTCAATCTTAGGCGACTCATGTATTTCGTTTGTCCGCATACTCCTCCCTAAACGCCTGAACCGATCTCCTTCAAACTTACCACAATGATAACGTGTGGCGTTGAGGGTGGTATAGAACAAAAAAAAATTAAAATCGGACATACCATCGAGGAATAATCACTAAAAAATCAAAATCAAAAAAAAAATATCGTTGTAGTTCGAAAATTTAACACTGCTCAGTTTTTTGCAACAGCAGCATGCATTGCATACCTAGTTTAAATTGAACGCTACTACTTTCCAAGTGGTCTCATTTCAATTTGGTCTCTTTCCGACAATTATTTGGTCTCATTTCGATAAAAATCATAATCGAAAAAATCAAATCGAAAAAAAAAACGAAAAATTCTGTTGTTGTGTCAATTTTTGGCGTGTATTTTTTTCTTTAGTGTATTAAAGAACACCACATTGCCTATAAGGCTTAATAGGCGATCTCAGTTCATTTCGGGTTCGATCCCCGGGTCGAATCAAATATTTGTGTGATCCACAAATGTTTGTTTCGAAATATACAAGTATGTTTATCAGTTGTCTAGATCCCATAGCACAAGCTCATAGCTTAGTTTGGGCTAGATGACGTAGTGTGAGAATGTCCAAAATATTTATTATTTCCACGTAACTTTTCTATGTCGAGCCATTGCTTGACAGGAAACGCTCAAGCCGTTTCGGTATTATGCTCGTCTCGTATATGGCTTTGGAAGTATGTATTGTCTTTACTCAGTCAAGCGATGAGTCAGTGAGAGCATATTGGACTTTATACTGGACCTGACATTTCCAAAACACCTTGGTCTCGAGTCAAATATGTACCTACTGTGAGTTCAATAACCTCACAATGGTATAGCTACAAAATCATTATGGTTTTGGCTATTGTGCTTTGGAATTTGATTAGTTGATGAAAGTTCGTGTAATTTGATACTTTCCACTCTGAAATGATAACGGCAGATTAATTGGTATGTAGGTAAGTACATACACACTTTCCCGGATGTAATTTGGTCTTTTTAGGGTTCCGTACCCATTAGGTAAAACGGTACCTAACCCTACTACTGAGACTTCGCTGTTCGTCCGTCCTTGAGCTATACTCATGAACCATGATAGTTAGAAAGTTGAAATTTTCACAGATGATGTATTTATGTTGCCTCTGTAACAACAAATACTGAAAAGCAGAATATAATAAATATTTAAGGGGGCTACCATACAACAAACGTGATTTTTTCTTTTTGGTACGGAACCTTTTGTGCGCCAGTCCGACTCGCACTTGACCGGTATTTTAACAGTTAATTTACAAGCTTTTGGATTATGCATTGATTATCGGACAGTGTAGCGAGCGTTTTGTTTGATTTGTACATTTACCCAGTGTAAAAAATGAATTTTTAAAGAATTGAGGACCTCATCCTTTTTTGAAAAAAAAATATAAAATAAAAATGTCGATACAGGTTCTTTTCAACTACACTTGACTAAAGTGAAGGTTATACAAAAATACGCACAAGCTCATCAAAATAGACTTATTCACCATGTGAATGTCGAGGCCATCCAGCTCCTCGATACCACGGACATAGTGAGAAGACTGAGAAGGACTAAGCCTTACGAGTTAGTGTAGTGTTATAGTGCAGTGAGTGCTATACTTTAAGACAGCAAGAATATAGTGTCATTATTCATTCATATAGAGACAATAAGAAAAGTGCCAATGGACACATTCTTACTTTTTAATTATTTAGCAATTTCAGTTAGATACAAATTACTTATTAGTCTTAGTTAAGACTGCGCCGTGCGAAAATGTCAATATAGGTACTCCCGGTTTAGTTGATAAAATAATAAGTATTCGTTCAAAAAATAAATAAAAATAACATAAACCATCACTGAAAATGTCTTTACAGTTTCTCCGTGATAAAATATTAAAATAAATAATATTGAATACTACAAAAAGTACGTAAAGTTAATGGAAAATGGCAAAAACATGGGTTGCCGTTAAGGAGAATTTTATATCTTATTAGTAGAATTCAAGCCTAATTTTAATACGAAGACAACATTGAATATGTATATTACAGTTTGACCGTCTTACATTTCTTATTTATTGTCAGACAACTATGTTACACTTGTATCATTAAGCGTTTTAAATTTCCCATACATTTTTACTATGGCGGCCGCGCATCGTTTTAAATACGTGTGTCACGGGCTCGTGAATTCAGTCGTGCCCAAGTGTCCGGAGCGAGTCCACGTCGCTTTGCAGCGCGATCCACTTTCACGCATACGACCGCGCCGCACCTGTTCGTGACACCCGTAGTAAAACGAGGTAAGTATTATTTTGGAAATTGTAAATTTTTAACTTAAGAATAATGTGCTACTAACAAAATGGACAATAAGCAGAATAAATATACATTTTTATCATTGGAGATGTTTGAAAATAGTTACATATTTGTTTCAGATAATGGGAAAATGAAAAGAAAAATATTATAAAGTAATCAACAAATCCAGATTCAAGAAAAATAGAATTAATAATAAGTAAGTCATTTAGTTAATTTATCGTTAATCAATTATTTGAATAAATAAAAGATTTTGATGCGCTTTTCACTTAAGGCATTTTCATTTTAAGGCATTTTGGGCTTCTATATTTTATCTTGATAAGCATGATGCAAAGAATATATGTGGTCACAAAAATGTAATGTTACTAATTGGACCAAACTATCTTAATGTGCACGAATAAAATTGTATTACATACAAGTATCCTTTTACTAACAGCTTAACTATTGCGACACTAACACAAACCATTAAAGAAATTTCTCTTTTAGGATGAAAAAACAACATAATGAAAATGGATCGCCTAGACATTTACCCTTGAATAAAATTGACAATGAAAAAGAAGAGGTAAGTTTTTTGTATTCATAAATAAATAATCAAATTTATTGTTATTTACAGAAATGAAATGATTTATTTATTTTGCATAGGTCACTAAATGTCTCTTAGAAACGTCAGTAAGTACTTAAAATAAAAAAAATGTCAGTGCTTCTATATTTACATGTACTGCCAGATTCGCAAAGCAATCAGTAGAACCGAGAGAAAGAACCTGGCAATAAAACTCTCAGTTCACTCAACAGATTATTATTATACTAGGTACCTATTTGAATAAATATGGATTTTTTTATTTGTTTGCAGAAATCACTAGAAAGTACATCTGATACTAAACTAATCATACAAGAAGAAAATGGACAGCAACAGGACATTAACTGGAAACAGAATTATAGATTTTGCGTACATTTACCAACAGTTACAAGAAATTTTTAATCATAACTCAGCATTTGGCTGAACTCTGAGTTGTTTAAAACTTTCTAAAGAATTTAAAAAAGGATTTCTTTCAAAATTTTATTTTACCTGTCAAATGTGCCGTATGAATTTCACTATAGCAAATTATCCAGATTCCAATAACTCGATGGACCTCGACTTGAATGATAATGTGGTGAGCAGTTTTATGTCTACTGGTGCAGGGTTTTCCGGATTAGAGTTGGTTTCAGCCAATCTCAACATACCATGTATGTCTGATAAATATATGCATATTGGTTGTTTGGACAAATGTGGATATGAAGGTTGAAGTAATACCTGAAGATAAAACATTTTGGCATGGCATGGAAGATAAACTGAAGAAGATTTATTTTGACTGTCTTCTTCCAGAGCTGATAGACTCCAGATTAGATAGGCAGATGGAAATAAACGAACCACAATATATAATAGAAGCAATAAATAATAAAAACAAAAAAGAAACCAAAAGAAAATTAAATGATACAATCGGCAAAATAAAACTAAAACGACGAAACATATAACAACAAATTATGTGTTATACTAGGAAATGTTTTATACTAGCTGTTGCCCACGGCTCTGCCCGCGTGAAGAAGTTATATAGCTACAAAATCCCACGGTAACATATTACCTGGATAGAAGTAGCCTATGTCCTTTCTCAGACTTATCTATGCACCAAATTTCATCCAAATCGGTTCAGTAGTTAGAGCGTGAAAGCTGTTACTTACGCCTAGTATATGGGGACCGCAGCGTCAGCATTAACCTAGTAGGTGCATCGCAACAGTGCATAGCGACTACGTGAAGTGCAAGATCAGCGGAACGTGCTACAATACGAAACCAGACGTTTCAACGGATATTACCACATGTCACAGCTCATATTTGTTTCACACTTCGAACTGATATCATTTCTTTTGTAGTTACTTATATTTTATACTTTGTAATTAGTAATTAAAATTATTCTAAATAAATTGTTTTTTTTTGGAACCTTCGGCTGCAGTTAACATAATTAAGCGTAAAAGACAAACAGACAAGTTACTTTCACATTGATAATATTAGTATTAATTAGTAGGTCATTAAATTTAATTACAAATATTACAATTGTATTGTATTCGTTTTCACTCAAATTTTTGAAAATTGATTTATTTCGTTTCCTTACCGCTGTTCAAGCTAGCTAGCGTTCACGCACACACCCAGCTAATTACCTAATCACCGCCGGCGTCGTACGCTCGGCGCAGTCTTAAGGCTAGATTGTAATTATAGTTATGAGGTGACATATTATTACCATGTTACAACATAAACACGAGAAAAAAAAAACTTGACTAAAATTAAAGTTGTGTAGTCATGATTATTTATCTGTCATCGTTATCAAAGATCAAACTTTGTTATCAAACTACATAATAAGATAAAACTAAGGTCACATCTAACTAGAAATGGGTGTGGTCCTTGAAATTATAATCTAATATTTGGTTATGGACTAGGTTGGGTTATTTGTGATAACGAGCTAAATATGGAAGACTTGTAGACGTAATCACAACAGCTTGTATGATTTTGAATGTACTACAATTTAGGTACAGATTAGATAAACATATTATGTATAAGATAGTGAGACCCCTCCGTGCCTCCGTTCAGCCGTTTGTCCCGATGGCCATACGAACATACGTGGCTGTCGTTATGGGTAGTTGGAGCCCTTAAAAATACAAGTGATTTAACTTCGATATCGCCTGAGGTGTGGAGTTCAGATGGGTCACAAGCAGTCGCTTCTTAGTTAGCGGAACTGGAAAGCTGAACCCAAAGGGGTGGGAAAAGACACAGTGGATCATTATTATGTATTTATCCCGCTTGAAATACCATGGAGCCTTGAAGAAAATTTAACAGTCCAAAATCGCCGAAAACTCGTAGCCAGAATATTTCTTTTTTCTAATCATTTGTTTTGAAAACATAAAATGCCCAGTTGTATGCTCCACCAATTACGTGGGACCAAGAAATTGATTTAATTACTAAGCAGAGGCATTTTGTACTAATGACATAAAAATAATATTGTTTTTATTTTGCAGAATGGATTGCCATCTTCAGAAGCTAAACTGACGGAAAAGGCTCTTGAAGAGATCAAGGTTAGTACATAAATACATAATTATATCATTCATATATCATTTGTTGGAAAAAAGGGCTTCAATTAAATAGAAGTTCAAATTATCTCAGCAGTGACATCTATTGTAATAGGTATGAACTGCTTAGCGCTCGCTTTAGATAGTTTCATTGGTCGGTTACCTTGTCTAATCTGTTACTAGTTCTACTAGTAATGCATAGATGGCGCTTAAAATAATATTTTCTTTAAAGACTGACAATGTTGGTTTCTAGTTCTACTAGTAATGCATAGATGGCGCTTAAAAGAATATTCTTTAAAGACTGGCAATGTGGGCTTGTATCTGACCTCAACTTTGCGTATTTGTAGATGTCCAATATCTTAGAATACCGATTTATGTTTTTGGGTAAGTCATAATATATCTTGCCACTGCATGAATCAATTTTGATTTTTTTTATATTGAAAGTTTACAATTGGTCCCATTTCATTTTGTCCCATTCCTACAAATATTTGGTCCCAGTCCGGTAATTGGAAGTCGGTTTTTATGTCAATGTTTAACGTCGTTCTTTGAAATTGTGAACTCGATTTTTAAATTTTAAACTTTCGTGTTTGATAATCTAAACAGATATATTTTACTTTGGGATTTAACACGAAATACGATGTAGACATGCATAGGTAGTATATCTTTTATTGCCTGACATTTTGAGCAGGTTACACCGGCACCGACCGTGTCGTGTTCACAGTCTGACTTCCCGTGTTAAAGTAAAATACAGAATATTTTTTTAAATTTGTAAGTAAGCATTTTATATTTCGGTTTCGAACTCAATTCGGCACTTTTAAGTGTTATTTGTACAGCGCGTTGGGTGGTCCTCTAGAGTGCACTCGACTCGTTCAGAACTCACCTTGCAATACTCTGGGTGCGTTCAACGCTTGTCTGTTGATGCGAATCGCCCACCTCATAACTATGACTTGCAAACTGTCATTTCGTGTATGTTTATACTGTTTTCTATCACTAGGTATGGCTGTTGAGACTTGAGACTGATCGATCTTACCTGAGTTGGAGATATGTTTTGAGAAATTTTCAACTACTTATAAAATGCTGTAAGTCCGTCAGTCGCTGGCTCTTGGTATATAACTTTGTGTTAGACGAGTAACCTGAGACTATTTTCTTACACAATATCATCAAAATCGAACCAGTAAGTTTTACGTGATCTCCAAATAGCATAAAGAAAAAACCGAGTTTCGATAGGGTTTAGCCGTATTTAAATAAAGCGACATGTTTTTATATGCGGAGATATTTAAAGAGAATGTAGGTAGGTACCTAATTTGTGTATTTGAGGGAGATTTTCCAGTTGATTTATTTATTTCTCCACTCACGTGATTTTCACACCCGTGGGCACATGTGCGGGATTATAAAATCAGCGCGAATGAACAGCAATATACATAACTCTACCTCGCAGTTTCAACCGTTTGCGTTGATGCGACCTACTGTTATACCGTTGTGTTATTAAAACTTGTATTTGATAAAGAAGGTACATTTTTTACTTTCACTTAAATTCTACTAATGGACACCCGCGTCCGCGTGACAAGTTATATACTTACTAAACCCTTCCTCAAAAACCACTCTATCCATTGGTGAAAACCTCATCAGAAGTCGTGTCGTAGTTTTAAAGATCTAAGCACACATAGAGACACCGGAGGCGACTATGTTTTCTACTAAACATAGTTTGTCTAAAAAGTCGTGACGCGGATCTGGAAAATGAAAGCGTTGGTAGCAATTATTTGGGTCTCGGTGTCGATCTAGCTGGTTGTCAAAAGTACTATTGGTTTCCAACTGGCGGGTTTGTTATTGAGCCTCGAATGAATGTTGCCAACGCTTTCATTTCCCAGCTCCGCGTCATGACTTTTTAGACGAACTATACGTTATGATTATGTTAAGTGGAAGTAATTGTGATCGTGTTAAAAATCTATTTTGAGTTTCCCATGTGAACTCCTCTAAGTCGAAAACAGTGATTTCTGGGAAATGAGATCTACAGCATAAACCATTCGACCGATTTCGCTCAAATTTAGCACGAAATTGTATTTCAATAGTGGGACAGCTGACTTTTCCAGGGCCGGATTAGAGATATAAAAACTTTTTAACTGTGCGAAAAATAATGATATTATAATTTTAATAGGTTTTTAACATCTTACTTACCATTACTTTGTCATGGATTTTCGCCAGGTAACGCCTGTTTCTATCCAATATTTATAAAAACTAGAGTTTTGGCAGTATTTCACTTCCAAAAAACAGGTTTTAATTTTTTTTTAAACCGCTCACACGAGTCTACACGCCTACACAACCGTAAAAAAACGACAAAATATGTGGCGAAATTCACCTCTACCGCGTGATACAAATTAATGTTACACTGCGGTGTAATTGAGTCCGCGTAACCGGGCGTAACTTTGTATTTTGTAGTGTTTAGTGTCACCCCACGTCATAGCATTTGAAATATGAACGGTTGTTGGTGCGTACGGGGTGTGTGGGGATTGTTCGCGGGGGTATTACAGGCGAGGGGCAGCGGGGGAGGGGCTGGTGAGCAAATATTAGCAGATGTAAGTGGATGGCGGTGCAGCGGCGCGGCGCCACCCCAGGCCGGTGAAGCACCGGTCACGTGACGTTTACTAGCCGTGGAGTCATCGCACCAACATTGCTGCAAAGAAATTTATTAGCAATAAAATTATTGTCAGTGTGTGTTGTAACTTTTTGACTAAAATAAAAATAAATAAATAAGAAAAAACTCCAGTTGCAAAAACGTCTACACCTACTAATTACACTATTCGGTAAACTCCATAGAATTAGGAAAATATCCAAAAAAAACTTATCATCCACCGAGCCTTTTCTCAACGCGGTTGGGGTCGGCTTTCCAGTCTAACTGGGATTCGGCTAAACTTTGATATTTTCCATGAAGCGACTGCCATCTGACCTCCACAACCACGACCCATGGGCGATATTGAAGTTCTGTAGTTAGACCGGTCGGATTTTTGATTTAGGGCTCCCAACTAACTCTAACGATTGCCATAGATGTTCGTATGATAACCGGGACCGACGGCTTACCGTGCTCTCCGAGGCACGGAGGGGGTGTCAATGTCTTAAGAAATGGTCACCCACCTTAAGACCGGCCTGACTAGATGTTGCTTAACCTTAGCAATGTGTCAACATTGTCGGATACTAGACCACGAAATATCCAAAAAACTAATAATATCAATTCTTATGTTTGCATATTCTTCATACAAATATTATCTCGTACCTACCCACCTACCGCACTCGCGTATTCTTATTTAACCTTACAGGCCATGAATTTCTTTGTGGTTACAGAGAAATTATCAGTGAAAATTTACTGTAGGTACAGCGACATTTTAGCGCTCAAGTTTGCTCGTCCTATCTTCAATCGTGTTACGTGCTTTTGTAACAACCACTTCTTAAATTACCACTACCTTATAACAACTGTTTCATCATTAAATATCGATAGGTAAATGTTATAATGTAGAAGATAGCCTTTAACCCGTCTGCATGTGCACGGTAACCTCCAAAGATACCGAATGAATTTTCTTGCTGTTTGTATAATTAAAAAATTGATTATTCAATATTTGACGTACCTAATTTGATTGCTCAATTGATCTTTATCATTAGATATAGCGCTCGTATATCCAACCAAACAGGGCTCTTTGCCTTGCAAGTGCATAAAAATTATACTTCGTTCTACAACCCCCTAGTTAGGATGGCTCGTCCGTCAGTGCAACGAAATCGCCAGGGATAACCCAGCCTTCGATGTATTTGTACCTAAATTGTTTTTTATTTGTAAGAATTGTAAAACAGCTTTTAAATCAGAATGTTGTGGTTCGAAACTCCATTATGTCCTATTTGTCATTTTATACTTAATATGTGTATATCAACTCCTTAATGTTTCTTCTTTTGTATTCTTTTGGAATGTAACCTTCTGATTTGTATTTTCTGTATTTTTTCAGTTGTAATCTGTTACGTGTGAATAAATAAATATTTTTCTACGGGAATAAACACGAAATGACTTAGATATGTATAAGTAGGTAGGTATAGTTACATACAACAGACTAATTTTTTTTTTGCTGACGTCACTTGGAAGATAGATTATAAAATGCGATATGTTTCATTAAATGTGATTGATCACAAAAAAGTTATTGTCATTATAGGCTATATTCCACGCAGGAAGAGCTGCGAGTATCGGCTATTCATAATAATTGTTTGTACGTCTGCATACATAATACCTTTGCTCCCTGTACAAGACTCAGTAAAAGAAAATCTTCAATAGCACTTTTGTTTAGCGTCCATACCATCGCATTAACCCGTTCATGTTAATCGCAAGTTGCTATACGTTTTTGCACCTCAATTAACTTATTATCCGAGTGGTGTGCGCGCTAATGACGTATGCAAACCTGAGGCCCACGCGATTGTTCGTAGTACAGTGTATAGCTAAACAGACTGATAGATTAGCGTGTATATTGTGATAATGCATAAAAGGAAAAGTTGGAAACTAAAGTGAACTGAAAGCCTATGAAACGAAATAATTTTCGTCAACAAACGGCCCGTTACTAAGTTACATTGCGATAGCATGCGATTATTGTCTCTCTTCTTATCCCTTGTACCCAGTACTGACGTAAGTTTTGGTCGACGAGAGTTATCGTTGCGTGTTTCATGGTAAGGGTAAAGATTAGTACCGTAGTTGTCCACCATTTGTCAACATTGATAGATAATTCTATCATAAAAATGTCGGAGTCAGATTCTTACAACGTAAAATCATCCTTGTCTAATACAGACAGCAATTAAAATAAATTAAACAAATAAAAATGTTTTAACCCCCGAAAAGTAGTTTACGTTTTTATTTCTTCTTGGTGGGCCTTACTTTAGTACGTATTAAAGAGTTAATTAAAGAGAGACCAAAACAGCGACCCTGAGATTTATTGCTAGATTCTTATTCACACACTCTACCTGTTGCTTTGCGAATGTGAATGAATAATCACTCTCAATGACTTTCATAAGTGTCTTTGTTACCTTAATGAATAAACATTTTTGAGGTTGTAATAAGTCTATTCTAAACTCTAATAGTAATGGCAGTGACCATGATAATTTCAACACCTATCCTATTTGGTATGCTGGTTTAGGAACCAATAAATCATTCTAAAAGAAATAACCGACAATAAAAGATACAACAATATAACTAGCTTTAACGAAATATTTGAATGTGTTTTAAGCATTTTTGAATAAAATAACACGGGAATATCTCACTGTTAAAATCATTATAATACCGAGTTCACAGCTACTTAGAAACTCTTCATCAAGAAGTAAGAAGATGCGAGAAGTAAAGCAAACCGTTAACAACGTCCGTGTCGAAGGCAAAACTCTGTGAAATCTTTGTCAAATAATTTATTTTACTTTGTGTTAATTTCTTATGCGTCATTAACTAATACATACCATAATCGTCAGCGGATTGGGACGGTCTACGCGATTATTATGCATCCGTCCCCTGGAGCCAGCACTGTTTTGTAGGAAAGGCTCCTTCGGATAGCGCTTGTGCGATTTTGCTGGCGAGATCAGTTTAGGGATGGAATATTACATCCCTTTCACTGATGTCGCCAGTATCCGCAGAGTCCGTCCCTGGTTCGGGCGAGATTGTGCCAAAGCTGTTCGACAAAAACAGTCGGCATATCGCGCCTGGATCAGGGCCCGGGCTGTGCGCGACCCAAACGTGGGCCACCTCAAAGCAGCGTACAAACGGGCCACAAAATCCAGCAAGAGGGCCTTTAAGAGAGCGGATGCCCAGCGCGTCGCGCAGCTTTGTCAGGAGCTCACTTCCCATACCACGGGTAACCGTGGATACTGGCAACTGGCCAAAGCCGTGCAATCTAACTTCTGTCCAGCCCTCGCTGCCACCGCTGCGTTACCCAGATGGAACAGTGGCTCACAAAGCCAAAGAGAAAGCGGATATGCTCGCAGACCTCTGCGGCTAATTCCCGGGGTCGACGACCGTGGCCTGCATCCTCCCGCCATCGCCAACCTGTAACCACACTATGCCTGACATTGTACTCAGGCAATGCGATGTACGGCAGTGCTGCGATCACTCGATACGCGGAAAGCCAGTGGCCCTGACGGCATTCCGGCGGTGGTACTAACTCCTGTACTAACTCGTCTGTACCGCCT